>OY986436.1:99041984-99256984 GCA_963920525.1 Dichetophora obliterata | reverse complement strand
ATATTATATTATATTATATTATATTATATTATATTATATTATATTATATTATATTATATTATATATATTATATTATATTATATTATATATATTATATTATATTATATTATATTATATTATATTATATTATATTATATTATATTATATTATATTATATTATATTATATTATATTATATTATATTATATTATATTATATTATATTATATTATATTATATTATATTATATTATATTATATTATATTATATTATATATATTATATTATATTATATTATATTATATTATATTATATTATATTATATTATATTATATTATATTATATTATATTATATTATATTATATATATTATATTATATTATATTATATTATATTATATTATATTATATTATATTATATTATATTATATTATATTATATTATATTATATTATATTATATTATATTATATTATATTATATTATATTATATTATATTATATTATATTATATTATATTATATTATATTATATTATATTATATTATATTATTATATTATATTATATTATATTATATTATATTATATTATATTATATTATATTATATATATTATATTATATTATATTATATTATATTATATTATATTATATTATATTATATTATATTATATTATATATATTATATTATATTATATTATATTATATTATATTATATTATATTATATTATATTGTTAGAATCGCTGATGTTGGAAAAATTAAGACGATGGTTGAAATTTTATCGATTATATTTAATTTATATATTATATTATATTATATTATATTATATTATATTATATTATATTATATTATATTATATTATATTATATATTATATTATATTATATTATATTATATTATATTATATTATATTATATTATATTATATTATATTATATTATATTATATTATATTATATTATATTATATTATATTATATTATATTATATTATATTATATTATATTATATTATATTATATTATATTATATTATATTATATTATATTATATTATATTATATTATATTATATTATATTATATTATATTATATTATATTATATTATATTATATTATATTATATTATATTATATTATATTATATTATATTATATTATATTATATTATATTATATTATATATATTATATTATATTATATTATATTATATTATATTATATTATATTATATTATATTATATTATATTATATTATATTATATTATATTATATTATATTATATTATATTATATTATATTATATTATATTTATATTATATTATATTATATTATATTATATTATATTATATTATATTATATTATATTATATTATATTATATTATATTATATTATATTATATTATATTATATTTATATTATATTATATTATATTATATTATATTATATTATATTATATTATATTATATTATATTATATTATATTATATTATATTATATTATATTATATTATATTATATTATATTATATTATATTATATTATATTATATTATATTATATTATATTATATTATATTATATTATATTATATTATATTATATTATATATATTATATTATATTATATTATATTATATTATATTATATTATATTATATTATATTATATTATATTATATTATATTATATTATATTATATTATATTATATTATATTATATTATATTATATTATATTATATTATATTATATTATATTATATTATATTATATTATATTATATTATATATTATATTATATTATATTATATTATATTATATTATATTATATTATATTATATTATATTATATTATATTATATTATATTATATTATATTATATTATATTATATTATATTATATTATATTATATTATATTATATTATATTATATTATTATATTATATTATATTATATTATATTATATTATATTATATATATTATATTATATTATATTATATTATATTATATTATATTATATTATATTATATTATATTATATTATATTATATTATATTATATTATATTATATTATATTATATTATATTATATTATATTATATTATATTATATTATATTATATTATATTATATTATATTATATTATATTATATTATATTATTATATTATATTATATTATATTATATTATATTATATTATATTATATTATATTATATTATATTATATTATATTATATTATTATATTATATTATATTATATTATATTATATTATATTATATTATATTATATTATATTATATTATATTATATTATATTATATTATATTATATTATATTATATTATATTATATTATATTATATTATATTATATTATATTATATTATATTATATTATATTATATTATATTATATTATATTATATTAATATTATATTATATTATATTATATTATATTATATTATATTATATTATATTATATTATATTATATTATATTATATTATATTATATTATATTATATTATATTATATTATATTATATTATATTATATTATATTATATTATATTATATTATATTATATTATATTATATTATATTATATTATATTATATTATATTATATTATATTATATTATATTATATTATATTATATTATATTATATTATATTATATTATATTATATTATATTATATTATATTATATTATATTATATTATATTATATTATATTATATTATATTATATTATATTATATTATATTATATTATATTATATTATATTATATTATATTATATTATATTATATTATATTATATTATATTATATTATATTATATTATATTATATTATATTATATTATATTATATTATATTATATTATATTATATTATATTATATTATATTATATTATATTATATTATATTATATTATATTATATTATATTATATTATATTATATTATATTATATTATATTATATTATATTATATTATATTATATTATATTATATTATATTATATTATATTATATTATATTATATTATATTATATTATATTATATTATATTATATTATATTATATTATATTATATTATATTATATTATATTATATTATATTATATTATATTATATTATATTATATTATATTATATTATATTATATTATATTATATTATATTATATTATATTATATTATATTATATTATATTATATTATATTATATTATATTATATTATATTATATTATATTATATATATTATATTATATTATATTATATTATATTATATTATATTATATTATATTATATTATATTATATTATATTATATTATATTATATTATATTATATTATATTATATTATATTATATTATATTATATTATATTATATTATATTATATTATATTATATTATATTATATTATATTATATTATATTATATTATATTATATTATATTATATTATATTATATTATATTATATTATATTATATTATATTATATTATATTATATTATATTATATTATATTATATTATATTATATTATATTATATTATATTATATTATATTATATTATATTATATTATATTATATTATATTATATTATATTATATTATATTATATTATATTATATTATATTATATTATATTATATTATATTATATTATATTATATTATATTATATTATATTATATTATATTATATTATATTATATTATATTATATTATATTATATTATATTATATTATATTATATTATATTATATTATATTATATTATATTATATTATATTATATTATATTATATTATATTATATTATATTATATTATATTATATTATATTATATTATATTATATTATATTATATTATATTATATTATATTATATTATATTATATTATATTATATTATATTATATTATATTATATTATATTATATTATATTATATTATATTATATTATATTATATTATATTATATTATATTATATTATATTATATTATATTATATTATATTATATTATATTATATTATATTATATTATATTATATTATATTATATTATATTATATTATATTATATTATATTATATTATATTATATTATATTATATTATATTATATTATATTATATTATATTATATTATATTATATTATATTATATTATATTATATTATATTATATTATATTATATTATATTATATTATATTATATTATATTATATTATATTATATTATATTATATTATATTATATTATATTATATTATATTATATTATATTATATTATATTATATTATATTATATTATATTATATTATATTATATTATATTATATTATATTATATTATATTATATTATATTATATTATATTATATTATATTATATTATATTATATTATATTATATTATATTATATTATATTATATTATATTATATTATATTATATTATATTATATTATATTATATTATATTATATTATATTATATTATATTATATTATATTATATTATATTATATTATATTATATTATATTATATTATATTATATTATATTATATTATATTATATTATATTATATTATATTATATTATATTATATTATATTATATTATATTATATTATATTATATTATATTATATTATATTATATTATATTATATTATATTATATTATATTATATTATATTATATTATATTATATTATATTATATTATATTATATTATATTATATTATATTATATTATATTATATTATATTATATTATATTATATTATATTATATTATATTATATTATATTATATTATATTATATTATATTATATTATATTATATTATATTATATTATATTATATTATATTATATTATATTATATTATATTATATTATATTATATTATATTATATTATATTATATTATATTATATTATATTATATTATATTATATTATATTATATTATATTATATTATATTATATTATATTATATTATATTATATTATATTATATTATATTATATTATATTATATTATATTATATTATATTATATTATATTATATTATATTATATTATATTATATTATATTATATTATATTATATTATATTATATTATATTATATTATATTATATTATATTATATTATATTATATTATATTATATTATATTATATTATATTATATTATATTATATTATATTATATTATATTATATTATATTATATTATATTATATTATATTATATTATATTATATTATATTATATTATATTATATTATATTATATTATATTATATTATATTATATTATATTATATTATATTATATTATATTATATTATATTATATTATATTATATTATATTATATTATATTATATTATATTATATTATATTATATTATATTATATTATATTATATTATATTATATTATATTATATTATATTATATTATATTATATTATATTATATTATATTATATTATATTATATTATATTATATTATATTATATTATATTATATTATATTATATTATATTATATTATATTATATTATATTATATTATATTATATTATATTATATTATATTATATTATATTATATTATATTATATTATATTATATTATATTATATTATATTATATTATATTATATTATATTATATTATATTATATTATATTATATTATATTATATTATATTATATTATATTATATTATATTATATTATATTATATTATATTATATTATATTATATTATATTATATTATATTATATTATATTATATTATATTATATTATATTATATTATATTATATTATATTATATTATATTATATTATATTATATTATATTATATTATATTATATTATATTATATTATATTATATTATATTATATTATATTATATTATATTATATTATATTATATTATATTATATTATATTATATTATATTATATTATATTATATTATATTATATTATATTATATTATATTATATTATATTATATTATATTATATTATATTATATTATATTATATTATATTATATTATATTATATTATATTATATTATATTATATTATATTATATTATATTATATTATATTATATTATATTATATTATATTATATTATATTATATTATATTATATTATATTATATTATATTATATTATATTATATTATATTATATTATATTATATTATATTATATTATATTATATTATATTATATTATATTATATTATATTATATTATATTATATTATATTATATTATATTATATTATATTATATTATATTATATTATATTATATTATATTATATTATATTATATTATATTATATTATATTATATTATATTATATTATATTATATTATATTATATTATATTATATTATATTATATTATATTATATTATATTATATTATATTATATTATATTATATTATATTATATTATATTATATTATATTATATTATATTATATTATATTATATTATATTATATTATATTATATTATATTATATTATATTATATTATATTATATTATATTATATTATATTATATTATATTATATTATATTATATTATATTATATTATATTATATTATATTATATTATATTATATTATATTATATTATATTATATTATATTATATTATATTATATTATATTATATTATATTATATTATATTATATTATATTATATTATATTATATTATATTATATTATATTATATTATATTATATTATATTATATTATATTATATTATATTATATTATATTATATTATATTATATTATATTATATTATATTATATTATATTATATTATATTATATTATATTATATTATATTATATTATATTATATTATATTATATTATATTATATTATATTATATTATATTATATTATATTATATTATATTATATTATATTATATTATATTATATTATATTATATTATATTATATTATATTATATTATATTATATTATATTATATTATATTATATTATATTATATTATATTATATTATATTATATTATATTATATTATATTATATTATATTATATTATATTATATTATATTATATTATATTATATTATATTATATTATATTATATTATATTATATTATATTATATTATATTATATTATATTATTTAATAAGTAAGTTTATATTATATTATATTATATTTATTTGTTCAAGTTGTCGGGCTCAAGGTCTTATTTATACATAAATAATTAAAAACTTTTAATGTTGTTTTTATTAATTTATTGTTTTTCCAATATTTCGACTTCCATCGGAAGTCATCTTCAGGGAAAACTGTTGGAGTAAACGTATACGTTAGAAAACATACAATTTTTTTTTTCACATTAAAGTTTATCTTACATAAATATTTTTTGAAACGTTACATTAAACAATTTTTAAACGTGAATATATATTATTTCTGACTTAAGCACATATAAACATTAAACATTGAAAAACAATTACTACAGTAAACACTTCTTTTCTATCCGGCGCTTAGTTTCTGACTGTGTTGTGTTTTTCTACATATCGTCTGTAAATGTGAGCGCATTTGTCCGTATCCATTTTAAAATTGAGTCGTTTTTGTGGGGGTAAATTTATGATGTGGAGCATCTCTAGAGTGTAGCGTCTCGCGTAATTATTTTCCTGTTGAAGAATTGTCGTATTTTCCAAGTCCGGTGTGTGCTTATGTTTAATGCAGTGAGCCGCTAATGCTGTTTTTTGCTCTATTGGTCCGTTGAGTAATCTCTGGTCTGATTTGTGCGAAGCTATTCTTGTCCGTAGTTTGTTTCTTGTTGTCCCCACATATGCTTGGTCACATACGTTGGACCCGTCTCCATTGCATGTTATTTTATAAATAACATTTGCCTTGTCAAATTTATCCACTTTTGATTTCGTGTTGCTGTAAAGTTGTTTTAAAGTGTTGTCAGTCTTCATCGCAATTTGATACTTGTCCTTATCGTAAATGTCCGATTTTGTGAATCTCTCTGAAAGACCAGGGATATATGTGAGAGCTTTGTATGTTTTTTTAAGTTTTTCATCTCGTTGATGTGTTCCTTCCTTTTTATACTTTCTGATTAAATTATTCGTTGTTTTTACTGGAAATTCATTGTCATATAGAATTGTTTTTATTCTTTTTATATTGTTTTGATGGAATTCCTCGTCGCTTGTGTCTAGTATTTTTTTAATAAAATTGTTTGCTGTGTTGATTATTGTCCGTTTTGGGTGTTTTGAATAAAAGTTTATAAGTCGTCCTGTGGCCATAGGTTTTTGATACCAGTCAATTTTTAATTTATTTCCGTTTCTTATAACTAGTGTGTCCAGATATGGTAATCTTCCATCGTTTGCTTCTTCCTTTGTAAATTTTATATTTTTATGGAATTTATTTAGTGCATTTAATGTCTCATTGATGTTGTTGATTTTTATTATAGCGAATAAGTCATCTACGTATTTCGTAACTAGTCTTGGTTTTGCCTCCAATGTCTCCAATGCTCTGTCCAATAGTTCTTCCATTAAAATGTCCGCTATAACCGGTGATGCTGGGGATCCCATCGGCATACCTCTGAGTTGTGAGTAAATTTTGTCATTTAGTTTAAAGTATCTGTTGTCTTTTATACAAAATCTTAAAATTTCCATAAATTTGTCTTTGTTTATTTTAGTGTGTTCTTTTATATTGTTCCATTTTGTTTCTATAATTTTGAGTGCAAAATCTACTGGTATACTTGGAAATAGTGAAATTACGTCAAAGGATATTATGGTTTCATCGTCATATATAAATGTGTTTGAGATCCGGTTTTTGAAGTCCGTTGCGTTGCTTATATTGTATTGGGAGTTTTTTGTCAGGTTTTTTAAGATATTTATTATATATCTGCATAGTCCGTATGATGGAGATCCAATGGATGAGCAAATTGGTCGTAGAGGCATGTTGTCTTTATGTATTTTTGGAAGTCCATATATTCTTGGCGCAGTTGCTGTGTTAGTGCTTATATTTTTCTTTTCTTTCGTTGTAATGACATTATTTTTTAACAAAAACTCCGCAATTTCGTTGTTTCTTTGTTGTAGTGTCGATGTAGGGTCTCTTTTTAAAATTTTAAATGTTGCTATGTTTCCAACTATCATTCTCATTTTCTTTTCATATTCAGTTTTATTCATTGCCACTGTTATATTACCTTTGTCCGAGTTTAATATAAGAATATCTTTATGATTTTTTAGAAATGTTTTTGTAGCCGTCACTGTATCAAGTATTGTTTTATCCCGTTCGCTTATTTTCTTGTTTCTCATGTGTCCATCTATGAGTGATGTAAATTTAGTTCTTGCCACTTCTTGCTCTTCTTTGTTCGTTAGTGTTTGTATACACTCCTCTCCTTCTGCTATACACTTGTATAATGGGAATTGTGTTGTTGTTGTAGGCAGAGCGTGTTTAGGTCCAAGCGATAATACCCATTGAATGTTTGTCGGTATTGTTGCGTCCGATTTATTTACGAACCAGTCCTTGTTGTATTTAATATTTATCATTGCTCTTTGTTTTTCTTTAAGTTGATTGTATTTGTTAATTTGTTTGTTTTTAATTTGAGCAGTTAAATTATCGCATATTCTGCTTTCACTAATAAAGAACGCTTTTTGGTGATCTTCTCTTAAATTGTCTCTTATTCCTCTTGTTAATGTTTCTTTAAAAACATCCATAGCTTTTCTTCTGAGGTGTAGAAAATCTGGAATTATGCCTAACTTTTTAAAAAACACAACTAAAAATGTAAACTACATATTTGAAATAAATAGACAAACCCCGACAAACACCAAGAAAATAATGACTAAACACATACAATCATTTCAAATAAAAATACTCAACCTACTAATTAAACACAAACACACAACATTAAAGCACATGGAAAGAGAACAAGAAACATTAACAAGAGGAATAAGAGACAATTTAAGAGAAGATCACCAAAAAGCGTTCTTTATTAGTGAAAGCAGAATATGCGATAATTTAACTGCTCAAATTAAAAACAAACAAATTAACAAATACAATCAACTTAAAGAAAAACAAAGAGCAATGATAAATATTAAATACAACAAGGACTGGTTCGTAAATAAATCTGACGCAACAATACCGACAAACATTCAATGGGTATTATCGCTTGGACCTAAACACGCTCTGCCTACAACAACAACACAATTCCCATTATACAAGTGTATAGCAGAAGGAGAGGAGTGTATACAAACACTAACGAACAAAGAAGAGCAAGAAGTGGCAAGAACTAAATTTACTTCACTCATAGATGGACACATGAGAAACAAGAAAATAAGCGAACGGGATAAAACAATACTTGATACAGTGACGGCTACAAAAACATTTCTAAAAAATCATAAAGATATTCTTATATTAAACTCGGACAAAGGTAATATAACAGTGGCAATGAATAAAACTGAATATGAAAAGAAAATGAGAATGATAGTTGGAAACATAGCAACATTTAAAATTTTAAAAAGAGACCCTACATCGACACTACAACAAAGAAACAACGAAATTGCGGAGTTTTTGTTAAAAAATAATGTCATTACAACGAAAGAAAAGAAAAATATAAGCACTAACACAGCAACTGCGCCAAGAATATATGGACTTCCAAAAATACATAAAGACAACATGCCTCTACGACCAATTTGCTCATCCATTGGATCTCCATCATACGGACTATGCAGATATATAATAAATATCTTAAAAAACCTGACAAAAAACTCCCAATACAATATAAGCAACGCAACGGACTTCAAAAACCGGATCTCAAACACATTTATATATGACGATGAAACCATAATATCCTTTGACGTAATTTCACTATTTCCAAGTATACCAGTAGATTTTGCACTCAAAATTATAGAAACAAAATGGAACAATATAAAAGAACACACTAAAATAAACAAAGACAAATTTATGGAAATTTTAAGATTTTGTATAAAAGACAACAGATACTTTAAACTAAATGACAAAATTTACTCACAACTCAGAGGTATGCCGATGGGATCCCCAGCATCACCGGTTATAGCGGACATTTTAATGGAAGAACTATTGGACAGAGCATTGGAGACATTGGAGGCAAAACCAAGACTAGTTACGAAATACGTAGATGACTTATTCGCTATAATAAAAATCAACAACATCAATGAGACATTAAATGCACTAAATAAATTCCATAAAAATATAAAATTTACAAAGGAAGAAGCAAACGATGGAAGATTACCATATCTGGACACACTAGTTATAAGAAACGGAAATAAATTAAAAATTGACTGGTATCAAAAACCTATGGCCACAGGACGACTTATAAACTTTTATTCAAAACACCCAAAACGGACAATAATCAACACAGCAAACAATTTTATTAAAAAAATACTAGACACAAGCGACGAGGAATTCCATCAAAACAATATAAAAAGAATAAAAACAATTCTATATGACAATGAATTTCCAGTAAAAACAACGAATAATTTAATCAGAAAGTATAAAAAGGAAGGAACACATCAACGAGATGAAAAACTTAAAAAAACATACAAAGCTCTCACATATATCCCTGGTCTTTCAGAGAGATTCACAAAATCGGACATTTACGATAAGGACAAGTATCAAAATGCGATGAAGACTGACAACACTTTAAAACAACTTTACAGCAACACGAAATCAAAAGTGGATAAATTTGACAAGGCAAATGTTATTTATAAAATAACATGCAATGGAGACGGGTCCAACGTATGTGACCAAGCATATGTGGGGACAACAAGAAACAAACTACGGACAAGAATAGCTTCGCACAAATCAGACCAGAGATTACTCAACGGACCAATAGAGCAAAAAACAGCATTAGCGGCTCACTGCATTAAACATAAGCACACACCGGACTTGGAAAATACGACAATTCTTCAACAGGAAAATAATTACGCGAGACGCTACACTCTAGAGATGCTCCACATCATAAATTTACCCCCACAAAAACGACTCAATTTTAAAATGGATACGGACAAATGCGCTCACATTTACAGACGATATGTAGAAAAACACAACACAGTCAGAAACTAAGCGCCGGATAGAAAAGAAGTGTTTACTGTAGTAATTGTTTTTCAATGTTTAATGTTTATATGTGCTTAAGTCAGAAATAATATATATTCACGTTTAAATATTGTTTAATGTAACGTTTCAAAAAATATTTATGTAAGATAAACTTTAATGTGAAAAAAAAAATTGTATGTTTTCTAACGTATACGTTTACTCCAACAGTTTTCCCTGAAGATGACTTCCGATGGAAGTCGAAATATTGGAAAAACAATAAATTAATAAAAACAACATTAAAAGTTTTTAATTATTTATGTATAAATAAGACCTTGAGCCCGACAACTTGAACAAATAAATATTATACTGAGGTCGCCAAACTAACTCAAATTATATTATATTATATTAAATTTGGGCTTTTTTGGTCGAGCGTTTTTAAAAAATATTTTATAAGAGAATTAACACCTTTAATTATATTATTATTTTCCTCCGACGTTTCGCAAATTTGTTTTCTGCTTCTTCAGGAATTTGAATATAGTTCAATTAAAAAAATTAATTTAACTTTTCATTTCACAATTAACAAACATTAAAAATTAACATTTAGAACAGTGAAACTGCAAACAAATAAATTTAATTTTTACTAACAAAGAACACTCAACAGTGAAATAAAACATTAATTTTTTTAAAAAAGCTAGACCAAAAAAAGCCCAAAATTAATATATACCACAAAAGTCATAATAGTTCAAAAAGAATTTTGTAAACTAAAAATTTTTATGGCATTTTAAAATTTGTAAAATTTGATAAAATTTTGTCATTAACTGCATCTCAATCCAACCAGAAATGCTTGAGATCGACAAAATCCGAAATGGCCAAAATACGATTTATTTCTTTTATTTCTGACGATGGATAAAATGCTACCAAAACGAGAACAAAATCCTAGAGTAACAAAAAGCAGCAAAAAAATTGCAACTGCAGCAACAAAAAATACAGCAAAAACTAATAAGGAATTATCTTCGACTAGGCCGAAGTTTAAATACCCCACGGCCGAATTAGTGCATGTACAAAGTCTTAAGCAAATTGTTAAATATTTTTCGGTGTAATTATTTTCGTCAGAGTTTTACTGAAAATAATAATTTTTTGTGTTTAACAACAATAACAATTATGAAAATAGTATTGTTATGAAAATAAATTTTAATAAAAAGAAATTTAAATTAACGCTATCTTATCAATAAACATAATTTTATTAGATTATGAAGAAAAAAATCTTTCATTTCAAACATTTCAAAAATTTTGAGCTCATTGCGATGTTTGCCGGCCGAGTCATTTGCGAAATTAAAAGAGATTTTACTGTTTTGGTAAACTCACCTTGTATGGGAGGTAGACGCGATTTTTTTCGACTTTTAAAAATTTCTCACGTTCAAAATTTTAAGTCACTAGTATAGTTTTTGTGAGACTGTAAGAGACTTTACCGTTTTGGTAGAAGAGGTAGGCGTGGTTTTCATTCGATTTTTCTAAATTTCATACCTAAATTTTATATTAATTGTTAATTATTTTGTGCAAAATTTTAAGTCATTAGATTAATTTTTGTGGAATTGAAAGAGATTTACCTTTTTGGGTAAGTCACTTTGTATGGGAGACAGGCGTGGTTTTCATCCGATTTTTACAAATTTCCTACTGAAAGTTTAAATTAAATATTACAGACACTATGCATTCATCTTATCGTTGGCATTAATACATCATTTGTTACTGCGCTAAACTCTCGCTAATCGTATACTTACATAAATGTGCTCACGTTAGCTTGTAACATAATGTTTGCATGCACGCCGTGTAATTCTGACTTCGAATTCGAATGGGTCTAATAAAACATACGCTGATACACAGATTCTGACGCACTCCAAAGCTAATACTGCTGAAATTCGTCGGTTGCCGGCAGCAGCTGATCAGCGTGGTTTTCTTGGTTCTTGTTGACCTCATCATAAGCTTCAGTTGTCTCCGATGGCTTAGCTGCCGGTAATGTTGTGGTTGGTGCTGCTTGTAATGAAACTGCAACTCCTGAGACAAATACTCGCTCTCCTAATGTGATTGAACTAATTGAAGGTCATAGCTTTTTGTCTGCTGACACTGCTATTACTAGAACATCATATGTTTCTGTTGATTCAGGTGGCTCTGCTGCTGCTGAAAATATTGTTTTTGCTGCTGCCGCTTGTATTGAAAGTTAAAATTCTGTTGGTTATCGTGCTGTGGATGCTTCGTCTGCTGGTATTGAGGCTTTGCCTGCTAACGCCGCCCTTCGCTCCACATACAGTGGGCAAAATCACGATTCATTTAATGTTTGTAATAATGCCGCTGGATTTAATATTAATAGTCTTAATCTAAACAACAAAAGCTCTAATAAGAATATCGTAGCCATTATAGGCAATAATGAGTATGATGGTGAAAACCTTGACGTTATTAGGCAGCGTAAATGGTTTCATCTTTCCAATTTTCGATCTACTACAACATACGACGCAATTCAAAAGTATGTTTCATTTAAAGCTAACATTGCTCCATCGGAGGTTTCCTGCTTCAGTTTAGCTAAGAAGGAAGGATCTAACCAGAACTATGTTAGTTTTAAAATAGCTATTCCAGCAAATTCGGTCGGAACTGTATTTAAGTCTAACTTTTGGCCAGCAGGCGTTCGTGTAAAACCATTTCAAAATTTTTCAAAAAACTTCAAGCACTCGGCGGTAAAGAATCAGTGCATATAAGCAAATCTTTGCCGACCTTCTCAAAAAATGCTGCGTTATTGAGCTCTGCATATAAAAATATAGAAATCTACTACCAAAACGCTGGTGGTCTACGTACTAAGTCAACAAAATTTGCACTTAATCTTGCGGACTGCTTACATGATGTCATTGCTTTAACTGAGACCAGGGGCCGAATTACAGCATCCGTGATCGAGCAAAATTACGAAGGGCACAACGAGACAAGTGCCTATCAATCTTGTACAATTTTGCTCGATCACGGATGCTGTAATTAGGCCCCTGGTTGCATCCAAACATTTTTACCTCAAAACTTTTCGATGATCAATTTGAAGTTTTTCGGCGTGATGGCTGCTTACTCCCATCTGAATTGACCCGTGGTGGCGGTGTTCTAATTGCCGTCCGTGCGGGTTATCGTTTTCAGGAAATAACGTTACAATACTTGTCTGAACACTTAGAGCAACTATGTGTACGAGTGGTTTGTCCTGTTTCGAGTTATGGATCTAGTGTGTCCTCGTTTATAAGTATTTATGTATTTATATCATATATTCCACCCTGCTCTAATAGTGAAATTTATTCGATGCACTTTAGTAATATACTTAATATTGTTGATCGCCTTAAAGATAACGAATACCCCTTAGTTTTAGGTGACTTTAACTTAGGTAATACAAATTGGTCTCAATCTGATAAGCTAACAAGTATGATTCCGAATTCGAGCCTTAACTCGGAGATTGATTTTATTGATTCTATTTTATCGTTGGGTATAATTCAAATAAACTCAGTTCAAAAGAATTTGAATAAAATATTGGATTTAGTTTTTTCCGATCCTGATCTTGATGCGGTTTGCGATGAAGCAGATTTCCTTTTGTCTAACAATAGTTTCCATCATAAAGCGTTATTAATTAAATTGGATATTCTAACAATAGAGTTATCTGCTCTAGAAGAAGATACTTTTGTTTTTGATTTTCGAAAAGCTGATTACGTAGCAATTATTAACTACTTATCAAGTGTAGACTGGCATGCAGATTTAAGTGACAATTTGTTACAAAATTACCAGTTATTTATTAATATCATAAATGAAACATTTATTAATTTTGTTCCTATAAAAAGAGTTAAGAAGAATTCTAAGCCGGAATGGTTTAGTAAAAATCTTTCCATATTAAAAAATAGAATGAATAAGCTATTCAAAAAAAGTAAGGATGATATATATACCTTTTAGTCAAAGTTACCATCAAGCGCGAAAGAAATACGAATCACTCAAGAAGCACCTTTACAGAAGGTATATACGAAGTCTTGAGTCTGATATAAAGTGCAACCCTAAAGCATTTTGGAATTTCTTGAATAAAAAAAGGAATACCAAGGGTTTCCCTAAAAATATGTTTTTCAAAGAAAAAATATCGAACAACTCGAAAGATGCTTGTAACCTGTTTGCCGATTTTTTTCAATCAAATTTTGTCTTAGATAGAGATGGCGGGGCTGGCAACTATCCGCTCTATTGTGGTGACCCTATCACTGAATTGGGATCTTAATCTCTCTCACAAGAGGATGTTTTAAACGAAATGTTAGCTCTTGGCATTAATAAAGGTATTGGTCCGGATAATATCCCTCCAATATTTCTTAAGAAGTGTGCAAGTGTTTTAGTAACGCCACTTGCACTTATATTTAATTTATCCCTCAACAAGGGTCAGTTTTTAGAAGTCTTGAAGGACTCTATTATAATTCCTATACATAAATCTGGTTCCTGACATAATATAGCCAATTATCGTCCTATATCTAAACTACCGTTAATTCCAAAACTGTTTGAAGCAGTTCTAAAAAAACAAATGTATACCTGCATTAAAAAAGCATAAACGGAAAAACAGCATGGTTTTGTATCTGGAAAATCCACCTCGACAAATCTTACTTTTTTTTCTCATTTCAAAAAAAATAAATTAGAATCAGGAAACCAAAATGACGTCATCTTCACAGATTTCGCTAAAGCCTCTGATGGGGTGCAGCATCCTATACTGGTAAAAAAGCTACGGCTGATGGGTTTTCATTCTTCATTATTATCTTGGATAGAGGACTACCTCACAGGTCGATGCCAATCTGTCCGTATTGGAAAAAGCTTTTCAAAGGATATTATGAACCTTTCAGGTGTACCACAAGGTAGTCATTTTGGACCACTCTTGTTCGTTTTATTTATAAATGATCTCCCTAACTATATTCAGCACTCGGAAGGTCTTATGTATGCAGATGATGTTAAAATATTTAAATCTGTACATTCACATACTGATCATTTTCTTCTGCAACGCGATTTAAATTATGTTCATAATTGGTGTTCGGTTAATAAACTACACTTAAATATTTCAAAATGCAACATAATGTCGTTTTATATGAAACTGACACCTTTCTTTTTTGATTACTCAATAACGATCAATGAACTCCAAAGAGTTGAGTCTAAATCTGTTCTAGGTGTGTTATTTGATAAAAAGATTACGTTTGCCAGCCACTACGATACCATTATCAACAAGTCTAATGCAATGATTGGATTTATAAGGCGCAACACAAAAGAATTCAAAGACCTATACACCCTTAAAATTTTATTTATCTCTTTAATAAGATCAATCTTAGAATATGGCTGTGTTATATGGATTCCATATTATTAATCACACAGTGCAAGACCTGAGAAAGTACAGAGACGTTTTACTCGTTTTGTAATTGGTAAACTGGGATTTTGTGCCAAATTCTTCATCTAGATGTGCCCTTCTTGGCCTTAGCACGTTGGCCTCTAGGCGAAAGTATTTTCTAATAATGTTTGCTCGCGATATTTTGATGAACCAAATTGATTGTGCTCCTCTTTTTGCACTTTTTGGAATATATGCCCCCGAAAGGCATTTTAGACAAAGGAATTTCTTTCATATTCCACACCATAGAACTAACTATGGCCGAAGTAATCCAATCTATAATATTAGCTCTGCGTTTAATTCTATATTTTCTCGAATAGATTTCACACAAAATAGAATAACGTTCAAACAAAATATAATGAATATTGTCAACACTTAAATTTCGAATCATGAGGCAATACCGTAGTAGCTGTCAATACTTTCTTGCTTTCATTTTGACATTTCATTTTATATCATGTATTCGCTATTCGTTATTGTAGTTAGTTTATTTTTGAAGGAAATCAGTTTGTTCATGCACTAAAACAGTTACAGTTTGAAGCTCACGTGAAGAGCAATAAATATATAACTCTAATTCAAGAAAACTTATTTTATTTTTCCGCTTTGGATCCTGACAATTTCAGAAGTGGGATTACCGCGGAAATAATTAAAATATAAACGTTTTAGTTAAAAGTTTCATTATGAGTTTTAATGATTTCTCAGTCATGGAATTAAAAGAATTGCTTCTGTCGGAGGGCATGAAAACGTCGGGTAATAAAGTTGAATTGATAGCGCGTTTGCAAGAGCAGAAGATCGAGGTTCCTAATAAGTCACAGGTAGCCAATTATGCCCAAGAGACGACGACGAACTCGGGTGCTACAGTGGAGTGTCTGCAGGATGAGGTTAATAGTCTCCAGCGTACCGTGGAGTTATTGACACAGCCACTCCAAGATGTCACCAGGTCATCACCTCTGCTAGGTGAGCAGACGACCGATGCTAGGTATGCCACTTCATGCGCCGCTTCGAATATTCACGAAAATCATGATTTGCCAATGTACAGTCAGTCGCCGCTAGCAACAGTGCCGTTGCCTGCGAACTTCGTTGAAATTCAAAGTCAAGCGACCGTTGGTGCTGCTGACACGATGACGCCGCACATCGCTGCTTCGCAAACAAGCTCATTTGCGCTGCCGACGTCTCCGCAAACGACAAGTGTGTATATGCAGCCGAGTATGTACCAACGGCCGATGTCAAATACTTGCAGCCTGTCGCCGCAATTCGCTGCTACGCAAATACGTTCAATTGTGCCGACGCATGCGCAATCAACGAGCATATATATGCAGCCGAGTAATTTCCAAGAACAACTTTTGAATTTGCAGCACGTTTCTTCTTCGTCATTGCGTTCATCGGCTCTGTCGACGGCAGCGCAAACGACGAGTGTGCCGAGTATGTACCGTTCGCCGATGACAAACATTTGTAGTGTGCCGCATGCAACCGCAGGTTTTGTTCCATACATATATACGACATCGCCAGCAATGTTGCCGAGTTCTGCTGCCACAAATAATTTTCATACAATCGGTAATCAATATAATAATGTTCGCGATTTAACATCGATTATGCCAGATTTTAATCCATGCAACGGTGACATTACGTCAAGGCAATTTGTGGAACGCGTCCAGCAACTGCAGAATGCATACGGTTGGAACGAGAAGCTTTTAATTTTTGCAGTCCAAAGCAAAATGAAGGGCTCCGCGAAGCTTTGGATAGATGCGCAACCAATATTTAGAGGTTGGGAGGATTTCGTCAGATCATTTCTGATTGATTTTCCGTGTGCATCAAGTTCTGCTGACATCCATATGCAAATGATGAATGCTCGCATGGCAAGAAATGAAACATTGATTGAGTTCTATTATAGATTATTAGCTATCGGTCGTCGCGGTAATGTGGACGATATTTCAATTATTCGCTACGTCATAAACGGGTTGTTTGACGATGGTCTTCGGAAGACCCTTTCAGCAATGAACTTTACTAAATGTTCCGACTTATTGCAATCATTGCATAGTGTTGATTCGAATTATAGAAAACCAATTAATTTTTCTGCTCAGTCACAGCCGCAACTAATTGATAAAAGGGCAAATGTGGTTAATAATAAGAATTCCAATTTTAAAAACGAAAATAAAGAAAATCAAAAATCCGGACCGATTTGTTATAGTTGTAGAGAACGTGGCCACTTGTCGCGTAATTGCCCAGTAGCTCAGAGAAAACCAAAGTGCCAAAAGTGTTCTTCGTTGAATCATGATGCGCAAAATTGTCAAGTACGTGTCGCACAGCGTACGCAAGCGCCGGTAAACATTATTGAAAATTACACCCAACCAGAAAAATATATTGAAATTGTGAAAGACGTTAAGGTGAATGGTTTCGAGTGCCGCGCCCTAATTGACTCGGGAAGCTGCAAGTCCCTAATCAGCCGATCCGTCGCAAATAAGTGTAATGGGCAAGTGAGTGAGTGCGATGAAACGTTAGAAGGTTTTGGTGGAGGTAAATGGCAGTGCCGTGAAGTTATGTCAGTGACGGTAACAATCGATGGTCGGGATTATAAAAACAATTTTAGTATTATAAATGACGAAATGATAAAATACGATGCAATAATTGGAACTGATATCTTGTCACAAGGTCGGGTGATTATTGAAAACGGTAATTGTTTAGTGATAGCGCTCGGTACTACAAATGTAGATGTTGGTGAAAATTTAGAATCACACGAAAAAAACAATCTAATATCGCTTTTAAGCTTTTATAATGGTTGTTTCGGTGAAAGTCTTAAAGATATCGGAAAGTGCGGGTCTACAAAGATGGAAATAACGTTGACGTCGTCGAAACCAATTGTAAAGCGTCTATATCCGGTTCCAATCCCAAAACAGCAGACAGTCGAGAAAATAATTTCAGAGTTAATGGAGCAACAAATAATTCGACCGTCAAATTCTCTATACGCGTCACCTATCGTCTTGGTCCGTAAACAGAAAGGAGAAGATCGCTTATGCGTAGACTACCGCGAGCTTAATGCAATCACCGAGAAGCAGCCGTGGTCTATGCCGACGGTGGATGGTGTCCTCTCCACACTATCTGGTAAGAAATTCTTTACGACACTTGATTTAATGTCTGGTTATTACCAAGTAGAAATTAGCGAACAATCAAAACAATATACCGCTTTTGTGACTCACAATGGGCATTTTGAGTTTAATAGGATGCCGTTTGGATTGCGGAATGCACCTAGCACCTTCCAGCGGATGATGTCGCAGGTGATTGAGCCAATGAGGGACAAGATTGTGAGTTATGTAGACGAGGTTATCGTTGCATCGAAAACTTTTGACGACGGGTTACGTGACTTGGAAGAATTTTTGAAAATTATACAACAACAAGGGCTAACATTGAGATTATCGAAATGCTCATTTTTAAAGAATAAGATCACTTTTCTTGGACATGAGTTGGGTGAGAATGGGTTGATGCCGGGTAAAATAAAAACGATTGCGATTCAACAGTTTCCAGTGTCGAGTAGCGCTGTAGAGGTCAGAAGATTTCTGGGCCTCATGGGGTTTTTCCGAAAGTTTGTTGCCAACTATGCCCAAAATGCTGCACCACTGACGCGATTGACAAGAAAGGACGTCGAATTCCAATGGACGGCCGAATGCAACGATGCCTTCCGAAATTTAGTTAAAATTTTAAGTGAAGCACCAGTCCTTGGAGTTTATGATGTTAACAAAGAGCATCAGGTGCACACAGATGCCTGTAGTATCGGTATAGCCGCAATCTTACTTCAACGTGAGGAAAATGGCGCGCTGAAACCAATTGCATACTATAGCAGATTATGCAATGACGCTGAACGTAACTACCATGGGTATGAAATTGAGGTGCTGGCAGTAGTCGAGGGTTGCCAACGTTTTAGGATGTACATTCTTGGTAAAAGCTTCACTATCGTCACCGATTGCCAAGCAATATCCAGTTTGAAATCATCGAAACCGTTGATTCCACGTGTGGCGCGCTGGTTTATGAAACTCCTTGAATACGATTACGAAGTTGTTCATCGCCCTGGAACATCGATGGCACATGTCGACGCGATGAGCCGAGCTTCAGTAGAAGCAGCTGTCGAGCCTGAAGATGTTAGCGTGAAGGTGATGGCGATTGGAGTGACAGTCGATGACTGGGTATTTAAGTAGGTATAATATGGGGTTTCTGGGCCAGGCGGAGCAACGGAGCCGCTTGTGTAAGTTGACGACACTTTTTGCGGTTTTTGATAAGAAGTTGTATAAAATGTAAACATTTTTGTTATCTCCATCCGTCCGTCCGTTTTGCGGTTTTTGATAATCAGTTCCATAAAAAATATAAAAATTTGTGTTTTATTAATGCTTGGGAAAATAATTTATTGTATTCTGCGGTTTTTTGATAATTAATTCCATAAAAATATAAAAATTATGTTTTATCAATGCTTGGGAAAATAATGAATTGTCTTCCGCGGTTTTTTTGATAATATAACCATTAAAATCAAATATTAAAAGACAGTTATGAAATATTTTAAAATAAATTTTATTAAACATTTAGAATACATATATATGTTTAATATCTTATCACTAATAGGAAGTCCACCGTGGTTCTTTAAAGATAGCTGCATACAAATTATAAACTTTTTTTATAGTTTGGTATCGTGACCACAAAGTTGCGCAATTACAAATGTCACACATTTCCTTATCTGAATTTTCAGCATTACAGCAGTCTACCCTATGTAAACCATGTATATAGTATGCAAAACGTAGAGATGATCTCATTTCTGTAATCATGTCTTGAAAAGCTTTAACATGATCAGGGTCTATTGATTTTTCATATTTTATTAAGAACTTTTCTAGTTCGCACGATGAAACCATATGTGATTGTTGATGGTGAGAGGTATACTTTAAACTAATCTATTTTTTTAAATTATTCTTTATTAAAACCAAAACCGCGATAATGTATAGATAAGAATGAAAATTTCTTGAATTTATCAAAACCCAAAACCGCAATAATGTCCAGATAAGAATTAAAATTTCTAGAAATGATTTTTCAACTCGCGCTCTAATGGGAAACACTATAAAAAGTCAAGAAACTTATTGACATTTAACATTCAGTTTTTAATGTTTTGAACAAACGTTAATCAAGTCGTGAAAAGAAAAAATATATACAAAATTAAAATGAGTGAAATATTAGATGATCTCAATAATATTAAATTGAATCAAAAAACAGGATTCATAAAGCAATGTTTAAGGTTGACTGATATCCCTCTAAATAAACAATTACGAATTCTGAAAGCGGAACGGAAAGACACCATCTTTGGGACAAAAATCATGCTGGAACTGGAAAAAAATGTAATCTTTCTACCACAATGCTATAATGAATTAAAGGATAAAACTCTGGAGGCGATGAACACAGGATCATTTACATTTAAAAAATTGATGGATGGCAACAGCAATAAAACTGATTTTGAGTTTTATAATACTGAAAAAAACAATAAAATTAAACAAAATAAATAGTTTTAATAAAAAATAAATTTGATATGTTTTTATTTTAAATGTAAAATATCAGTACACTTATAAATATAAAATTGATTATCAATAAATCGAACAAATCCAAATATTGATTTTTTACTACATTTAATATTCTTCAGAGTGCTGACTTTTTTGTATTTATAGATAATCCCCATTAGTTGCTTTAGAAATTTGTCTTCGGAAAACCATTCGATATCGCTTCCAATATCCATTTTAGAGGGAGCAACGTGCATCAAGTCAACAGTTTCATCCTTCAGCACTTCATCGTTACACCATTGTTGAATTATTTTTTTCAATCTACAAACTTCTACATTATTTTTAAAATTTATTTCAAAAGATGGTTTTTCCTTATGATTTTGTATAGTAATTGTAAATTCATCATCTTTAAATAAATTCAACACATTTAAATCGTCATGTTTAATGAATTTACTGCAACTAGCAGGTTGAACATCTTTTTTCTGTTCTTGTTCTTTAAGACTTTTTTTGCGTTTTATTGATTTCTTTAGTTTTTTCAATACAGGTTCCCTGATATCGTCAATTGGTTTCTCTTCATCATGAGTTTCCTCAAACATTTTATTAAAGTCTTCATGACATTGCAAAAGTTCACTCCCGAAATAATGTTGCTGTTGTTGAGGTTGCATTTGATGATTTTGTTGCTCTTATTCATTCTTACTAATATCATTTTGTGTGTCCTCTAATGTTTTATCCAAATTTTCATAACATGTCTGAAGTTCACTCAAAAAATCCATGTCCTTATCAACACCCTAAAATACATCCTTATTCATTTTTGGTTTATCACCACAGTTCTAATTACAACTGATAAACTTTTAAAATGTTGAAACTATTTATAAGTAAATTCTCTTTTAGTTTGCATTGCTATCATTATCTTGCGGTTAATTTTATATTTGTTAATGAAAAAAACATAATTTTACAACGATAAAAATTGTGTATAAAATACGGCTGTCGACATTATGAAAAATTAGAAATGTCTTTTATTCGGGACGAAACGGCAATGTCTACAAGTGTTATTCGTGATATAATCGATTCAATGACAGAGCCTCAAATCGACGATTGTCTCGTAATACCACAGTCGGTGTTTGAAACTGTCAACACTAATAATCAACAGTTTTGGAGCGATATATGGAGTAATGATCGAGACATGCAGGCAATAATGAAAATCCTAAAGAAAATGATGGAATACTATATCAAGGAAGAGTTGAGTATTGATCACGCCCACTCGCTACTTATAAAACTAGTTTTAGTGAAGCGGGTGGCTGCCTTCAACTTACACTTATTCAAATGTGAAGTGCCGTGCCAAGAACTGGAAGAAACATGTATCCCAAAATGTGTATACTATATAGAAGTGTGCAATGAGAAAGTAATAATGTATAAAAGCTGTGTAATGAAAAAAATTTTGTTATTAGATATTTAATAAAGTTATAATGTTTTAAACTGAAAAATTTTGCTTTTCATTTTATTAACTTAATTCACAATTTTTACAACGATTTAGGTTATATATAATAAATGTATAATTTTTTGAAGTACAAAATTGTGTTTTTCATTTTATTTACTTAATGTACAATTTTTACAACGGCTTAAATTATATATATTTGTATAAAGTTGAATTATTTTATTCGCCTCATCTGCCATAAGTTCAAATGATGAACAACCACAAGTGTCTGGTCCAACTCTGCAATTATCATCTGACCACGGACAGTTTTCAAAATGTTCACCAAATTGAGAATTTACTTTTCTCAAACTGTTTTTGTATTCCATTTTCGTTTGAATGTTAACAAGTCTATCCTTTTCATCCTCCGGTATGATATGTGAAAATTTTTTTAAAAAGTTATAGATATCCTTGATGGTAGACATATTTTCTTTTCAAACTACTGTATATTCATATGTAACGTTTGATAATAAGCATTAACATCAATAATTGTTGGTTTTATACCATAATTTGACCGTTCGTATAATTCTTGTCGAGTGTTGTCATCATTATCATTTTGATTTATAGTGCCATTATATTCAAAGCAATAGATATTAAGTGTACGTAATTCATAATTGCTATAGTAGGAACATTTAATTTGTATTTCAAATGTTTCATATTTTAAATTAAAGTGACGATGAAAAACTCCTGAACTTTCATAAATTCCACCAATTTGCATTTCTTTCTCTATTAGATTTCTCCTGAAAGCCTCAATTGCATCTTGAACAGAAAATTTCCTTTCTGGAGTTGGACTATGTCTATGATAACGTTCTAAATTTTGTTGATAGAGTGAGTCATAAGAAGGTTCTCTGTATGGATATCTCAATGTTGTGGTAGATGAGGGGGTCGTATTAATATTATCATATTTAACATTTTCCAATTGAAGGGTTATGTTTACTTTTATTTGAAGAGAAGTATTTGGGATCTGTATGACAAAACTAACCTGTTTTCCATATTCAACATTGTAAAAAGTAGTAGTATTTTCATTTCGTTCATATATATAATTTCTAGTTTGATAGCATGCAATATGATGTATTTGTAGTATTACGTAAGCAATAAATATAAATACTGAAAGGTTTCTTAAGATCATGTTTTTGAGTTGAATCTTTCCCCGGCTGCAACTATTTAAGTAATGATCATAGATAATGTCTGTATATAGTCTTTTACATCTATAATTTCGACATCCAATGGTTTATAATTTAGATCTTGAATTCGAATTCTCTGAATTTCACCATTACTTAGAATTATTTCTGTTTCAATTTCATGATATTCAAAGCAATTAATGCTCAATCTTCTCTCTTCAAATCTACTTATATAAGTACAACGAATTGGAATATCTATATTTTCATATTCAAGTTTAAAATATCGATAAAATGCTTCCTTAGAGTCAATAATTCCGCCAATATGCCAATATCATTTTCTTTAGTAATTAGATCCTTACGAAAGGCTTCTATGGCTTCATCCACAGTAAAAAGTCTTGAAGGTTTTCCTTGAGTTGTACTCTCAAATTCTACAGCTGTTGTTGTTGTTGCCGTTGTTGTAGACAATTCTGTTCCTTTCTCAGTACTTAGTAGTTCATAGATATTATGAGTTTCATCATTTAAATTTAACGGTTCAGTTTCTTTCAACAACAAAAATGATATATTAATGTTCAAGATATTATTATCAGATAGAGTTAAATTAAATTCAATACTTTTAGAGTTTTTATTAATGATAGGTATGGAAGTATTTTCTAATTTCCAAAATGGTACACTAGACACATTTCTTAAAACGAAAAATAATGTTAAAAATAGAATTAATTTCATCTTATGTTTTATTCTTAGAGATACACACGCTACTAAATTTCAGTATAAAATGATAAGAATATCTAGTTTGGCTGTTTTTATATAAAAAGTCTTTATTATGTTTTATTTATTTATAATACAGATTATTATGTAACATGTATTCATTTAAAAGTAACGCTGATTTTAAAGCACATCTTATATGACGTTGTTTCCCTGTTTTGTTGTTGTTGTTGTTGTTGTAGTGGTATTGACATTGACATGTTCTTGGATACATATAATATAATATTGATAAGTTTATTTCATCACATTGTGAAATATCTTCGATATTGAAAACACACTGTTTTAAAAATTCTTCAATCCATTTTTGTTTCTCCGTCCCCTTTATTTTTCACTTAACACTTTTTTATTTTTCAATAGAAATTTAAAATATCTTTGGGTGTTTTTAAATGAGTCACTTCCGTAATTCCATGATAAATTATGATGATTTAATTTTAACCAATTGTCATATATTTTAAAACCTTGAACATCAACAGTTGCAAACATTGTGTTAAATAAATAGCCGCAGTCATCAAAACTCTTATTTATATAGAACGCATGTATATATTTTTTATTAAATTATTTTTTTAATAACATTTGTGAGTGGTATATATTCATACATTTTTTCGTGAATAAGCATACAATAAGCTGATGTACTTGGAGGGACATTCGCTCGAAATTTTAATTCAATTCTAATATCTATTGGTCCTCCTTTTACACTCTCATTCTGATGAGAGACATTTAAAACAATTATTGGTGCAATGTTGACAAAATTTTCTGGTGATAAAAGTGGTTGTGGAGAACGTCCATAGTATCCTTGTTGAAATTTTTGATACATATCATAGAGTAAAGCGTAACGATTATGATCAAATCTAATGTTGAGATCGTCATAGGGATATACATCAGAGTTAAGATGAACTTTTACATCTGATAAGTTACAATGTATGAACTTATTATCGTTTCTAAATGCTAAAATTATGTATCGTGGTCTTTCATTTTCACCTGCTAGTTTGACATTCCATAAAATATTTGTACTTTCTACAAGAGAAGGATTATGATAAACATCCCAGCTTCTAAACGATATATTAAGTGGTAGTTTACTATTTATTGTTTTTAACATTTTCAATCGGTAATCGTCTGAAAGTTGAATGTGTGGTACTTTCCATGTGATATTCAAGAGGCTTAATACAAGATTATCGGTGATAGTAGTTGAACTCATAATATTCTTATCATCTTTAGTTCGCATCAGAATTAATTCAAGCAAATCCAAGTAAGGTCTTTAAAGGAACACAAAAATTAAAATGCCCCGTTTTAAGTAAAACATTATTTTTTTCAAATGGACACCATCCAGCGTTTTGAAGATTTGTACTTTCGAATTTATTAAGCGATACATAATTTTTCATATCTGACGCGACTCCCAATTGTCTTGTACGATCAATTTCTACCCCATTCATCTCATAACGAATTTCATCAAATAAGTATGCTATACAATTGTTTAAGAGTTTAACAGTTTTTGAAGTAGAACTATCGCTGTTGGATACAAATCCCTCAATATACAAAACACTCTCACTTAGTAATACATACAAGTCCTGGTTTTGTATTGGTATACGTATTTCATCATTATTTTTAAATGATTGTAAATATGATGTATAGCTGTGGTAATCTTTTTTCACTATACTATCGTCAATAAATGGTCTATACAGAACATTAATTACGTCACTCATGTTGTTTTTTTAATTGTAATCCAATGCTTTCTAAAAACTCTTTGTTCGATTTTGTTAGATAAATTCTATGTGTGGGTTTTTTAAAAGTAGGTTTTTTATTTGAATTTGATTCTTCTTTTGTTGTTGTTGTCGGTATATTAGTGAATGAGTTGTTATGTAAATGCTTTTTATTAAAAACAATCATTCTTTATATAGGCTTTAAATGTAGTCTTGTTGATATTTTTTCACCACGGAAATTAATGAGGTTACCACCTTGATCTACGACTTTAAGAACAAGAGTGCTTATTTGTCTGGTATTAACTGGTAAGTATATAACATTCAATGGTATTTCAGTAATTTTGTATCCTGAACATTTTTAGCTATATAATTATATTAGCTTCTTTCAACTCTTCAATGATAGATATTATTTCGTTATTATGGTTATTATGTCCAGCAGTTGATGATGATATAAGTAATCGTAATTGTATTTTTCATGATTATTGTTTCTGTGAGCTTTCTAAAATCTGTTACTAATCTGGTTTATATCTGATACTGATCTGGTATATATCTGATACTGATCTGAGGTGTAACAGGTGGTGAAGTGATTTTTATATATGTATGAAATTATCAAAACCTTTTCGATACCGACCCTTGTTTATAGTATCATCTTTATTTATCACAACAAAACCATACTTTTCTTTCCAACATTCTGAAATCCATGTCTCCAATAACATGATCATTGAAAATATGTTTTAAATTCATTTCATCTTGTTTGAGTATAATAATCATGTTTGCAAAATCACGTATTAAATGCTTAGGAATTTTTGTATAGGTTTGACACAAATAAAAACAATCAATTTGTTTATGACGGCCCATACAAAAATATTTTCGTATAGTGCTTTGTTTGTCACAAATAACATCATCAAAAATGAAAATTGAATTTGGTTTAGCTTTATCTGGACTTATAACATCTACGTTTTCTGAGAAAGTATAGAGATTTATTCCTATTATTAGCGCAATGAGTTTCTTCAAATATTCGTATTTTGGTTGGTATAATCTGATACTAATCTGGTTTATATCTGATACTGATCTGGTATATATCTGATACTGATCTGAGGTGTAACAGGTGGTGATGTGATTTTTATATATGTATGAAATTATCAAAACCTTTTCGATACCGACCCTTGTTTATAGTATCATCTTTATTTATCACAGCAAAACCATACTTTTCTTTCCAACATTCATTGCAAATCTTTATAAACATTCTGAAATCCATGTCTCCAATAACATGATCATTGAAAATATGTTTTAAATTCATTTCATCTTGTTTGAATATAATAATCATGTTAGCATTATCACGTATTAAATGCTTAGGAATTTTTGTATAGGTTTGGCACAAATAAAAACAATCAATTTGTTTATGACGGCCCATACAAAAATATTTTCGTATAGTGCTTTGTTTGTCACAAATAATATCATCAAAAATGAAAATTGAATTTGGTTTAGCTTTATCTGGACTTATAACATCTTCATTTTCTGAGAAAGTATAGAGATTTATTCCTTTTATTGGCACAATGAGTTTCTTCAAATATTCGTATTTTGGTTGGTATAAAGATTTTGAATATATGTATATGTTTTTAAACTTTAAGCCATTTGGATCCACAATAAGACTAATCATAACGTTAGTTTTACCACAATTTGATGGTCCAACAAATAATGCACGTATTGAATTAGGTAAAAGAGGACTGTGAACAATTTTGCTTATTTTACCGCTATCATTAAATAATTCAGCATTATGAACATTAAGCTGAATACGTTGTTTAATTAACCTCATTTTGAATACTATATTAAATGGAATATAAATCAATCATATATAACTACAATCATCATTCCCTTTTTATACTCACAACCAAATGTTAATTTTATTTTGAAAATGGGTATAATATACAAAGATAATACACATCGGCAACAGTTAAAAAGAGGATATGGTTTCATAAACAACTTAATAAATTCATTGCCAGTTGAACTTCATTTGCCGGGATATCAATTTTGTGGACCAGGAACAAAACTTCAAAAACGTTTAGAAAGAGGTGATAAGGGTATTAATCCATTGGATGCGGCTTGTAAGGAGCATGATACTGCATATTCACAATCAAAAGATATAAACACACGACATCAGGCTGATAATATTTTATCTGAGAAAGCTTGGCAAAGAGTTACATCCAAAGATAGCGATTTGAAAGAACGTGCGTACGCTTGGTTCGTAACAAATGCAATGAAAACAAAAGTTAAATTTGGAATGGGCATTAAGAGAAACAAGGACAAAAGTAAATCGAAAAGAAGGCAAACCAAGCGCAAAAAGTATAAAAACCCTAAAGTGAATCGAGAGAAACTCTTTTCGTTCGCAGTTAAAAAGGGTGTAAAAATGTTGATAAAAAAGAAACCTAATTCATTCAGTTATGCTTATAAAATAGCCCATAAAGCTGTACAGTCAAGTTTTAAACGAAAAAAAGCTCAAGTTAATATACCACGAGTAATCCCAGTTCCAAAAATAGGTGGAGTTTTACCACTAATACCCATTTTAACAGCACTAGGTGCTCTTGGAGGTATAGCTTCTGGGGGATCAGCTGTAGCAAAAGCTATAAATGATATAAAAAATGGAAAAGAACAATTAGCTGAAGCTACTCGTCACAATAGATATATGGAGTCAATAGCTATGGGTAAAGGTCTATTTCTAAAACCTTATAAAGAAGGATATGGTTTGTTTTTACGACCTCAGTCAAAAAACTCTTAAGAAAGCTACATAAAGACCATTAACCGATGTGGATTTAATGAAATATTGTAAATTTCTTAAATATTTTAGAGGAATTTTTATGAGAGATTCTTTACCGACAAAACCGTATACTCAAGAATGTGGTATTCTCAATTTGGATGATGTTAACGGACCCGGTACTCATTGGGTAGCTTACTATAAAAATAAAAACTATAAGGAATATTTTGATAGCTTTGGAAACTTGCAACCCCCATTAGAACTCATCAATTACTTAAAGACGCCAATATATTACAACTATGAACAAAAACAAAAATACAACACAGTTATTTGTGGTCCATTATGTTTACAATTTTTATTTCAAAAATATAATATTACATAGTATGTTCACTTATTGATAATATAAAAAAATAAAATACTTATCTTAAAACTGCTTCCACAAGTGAATTTTTATTAAATAACAAATTGTCTTCTGCGGTTTTTGATAAGCAGTTGCATAAAATTTTCCCATCAATGCTTGGGAAAATAACAAATTGCCTTCTGCGGTTTTTTGTTGATAGTAGCACTCAAAGGGTTTAATTAAAACTCTTTGCTATATAAAGTTCTCCAAAAACAGCACAGTTTACACATAATTAAAAAATGGAAAATATCAACATGGATGAATTCGATGAGCACTTTTACTGTGATCCAAAAAATTATCGCATCACCACCCCGGAACCTTTTTTTTGGTTGACAACGACAGACTGTCATCTTGGGAACTACATCCATTTTAAATACATTTGGGAGCATCCACGATTCATAGATGTCTTTACTCTGGCGCTTCAACCAAATATTGACAAACTCTGCGAGGAAAATGTTAGGACCATGGACGATGCAAATGGCATTCCGAGAAGCATACTATCAGAATCCAAAGTTATTTTCATGGATCAAATTAAAAAACAAATAGTTACTAAAGTAGAAGTAGTAACTATAGATAGCGATTTTTATGTAATTGATTCAACAATATTTTTTTGCGAATTGTCTTTTAGACGATTAAAAATATTTTCTGAAGATATTACATTTTAAATAATAAAAATTTCCTTTAAAACATAAAATTATTTTGTTTTAATTTTTTAAGTTTTCAAGCTTTTAATACATTTTTATTTAATAATCTATGATGTCCCCATGCAAGGATATTAACACCATTTTCTTATATATAACGTTTGTCATCAAAATACCTTAATACAATTTTTTCAATTTCTTGTGTATATATCTTATGAATCTTAGATCTAAAAGTTAACATTTTATCATAATAAATTTTCTTATTAAATAAACATTTTCTATAATCATCAATACTGAGGGACATCAAAGCTGATTTTTTTACTCCTTTAGCTTTTTTGATATCATTATCGCCTTCAACACTAATAGAATACATTTTTGCCCTCAAACCAATGAATTCCCTCATTATTTTTCCATTATTTTCATCTTTCGTGAGACCTAATACCTTTTTATTTTGTCGTTCTATCTCATAAGGATTGTTGAGTTTGTAGTCGGATGTGTCAAATTTTAAATGAATGTCAGGTTTAATGTCATTATAGAAGTCTTCAGTCTTAATTGAATAGATGAAAGAGTCAGTATCCATATAGCATAAACTTAAGTTCTCTCTAAATTTTGGAAGCATGTAATCATAGTGAAAATCATACATTTTCCATTTAGAGAGTTCTAGAACTACAAACCCTATATAAATTGGTTTATCATATAGGGTATGTATTCTATTAAGTTGTATTGCTACCATATTTTCGGTAAATCTTGTAGAGCTATGAAAATTTGGTTTAGCAATTAAGCTTCTAGCTCCCAATCTTTTTCCTCTATTTTCCCACTCGCAAACAATTTTAACATCTTTCCTCTTATCTACATTCTCCATGGTTTTACCATAAACAGCATTATTTAACAACTTGAAAAAGTTCTTTTCAAAATCATTTTTAGCTTGCGTTCTATGAAAAGTATTCAAATCAATATATTTTTTTAACCATGGCGATTGTTTAAATTTTAAAATTCTGTGAATTTTTTTAAGTTTTATTCCATTTTGTAAACACTGTTGTAAGTTAACATAATGAATGATATAATTTGATTTATTATTCAAATCGATTATAAGTTTTTGATGTTTACCGATCGGACTTTTTTTATTTTCTGAACAAAACGGTAAGTCATTATATATATCATGCATTGCAGAAGATATCTCTAAATCAACTTCTAAAATATATCCTTCACAAGAATCATTAGCATGCTCATTTAACTGAAATGTTGATACATCATCAACCCATTCAAAATTTCCTTCAGGCAAATATTGAGACATTGCCCAACCATACAAATTATTGGCATCTAAATACATGAGATAATTTGAGGGTTTTGTAACATCAAAGTCATCCATATATTTATTATTTGCCTTAACATGTCTATTGGAACATTGCACAATACCTCCCCTTATTCCTTTTTGAATGAATTTAATCATGTCAATGTCTGTTAGTAGGTCTAATTCAATTTTTGTGTACTTTAACATTGCTCCCCAAGATAGTCCGGGAGCTGTATAATATTGACAAGGATCAAGATTGTAAATTGATTTACATACTTTTCTAAAATTTTCGAAAACATCAGTAAGAAGTAGAACATCTGTTTTAAGGTAAAGTTCTAAGTAATCATGTAGTGTTGTGCAATTAAAAGTTGACCATACTTCTTGAGCATGTTCATAGTCGGCAACACTACATTCTTCATTGGTTAATTTATTAAAGAACTTTTCCCTCGGAGGTAAACATTCTTCTTGAAGACGTTCCTTTGAATCAAAATAATCATAAGGAAATATACCTTTTTGCTTCAAGAGATTGAATTCGACATCATCGTTAAACGTTGACCGTAAAATATAAAAATCTCTGTTTGATAAATTATTGACTAAGTTTGATAGACTAGAAGCCATAAACCTAAAGGAATCTAAAAACCTTAGTTCAACGCTATCATCATCATCATCGAAATGTATATGTTTGGAAACTGAGACATATATTTCCTTATTTATTGGTATTACGTTTATTCTACCAGGAACCGTTGAAAGTTCTTTAATAAATAAATGGCAATCATATGAAGAAAGATTGTGGAAAAATATTGGGATGAATTTAGCAATTTTAAAATTTAGATTGCAATCAATATGTGCCGGTCCGCGATATTTTCCAGTTAAATGACAATGATCTGCTACTCTATACTCATCCTCTTTAAAACTTTTTTCGCAAATATGACAGTTAGTGTTTTTATTTTGAATATCTAACTCTAATGGTGTGAGGAAATTCATTGGTTTAATTTTACTTAAATAATTATTATAAATTTCCTTAGCATCGCTAACTAAGGTTTTAATAAAATTAATAGGTGCATCTTCACCTGTATATATTCTAAACTTATCTAAGGAACTATTAAAACTACACTTAATATAATAACTATATGCGCACGGAATGTGGCTCTGAACTGTTCTTATTGAACCTGAATTTTGAGTGTTTTCTGATGGTAGAAAACATACAAAATCCGCATATACTACAAAAGGAACGTCTAACTTATGTTTAAAATTTTGAAATGCAACCTTACAATTTTCTATATCCGGAACTTTTGTAACGATTCTGTTACATTCCTGTTTGTGTCGTTGTAATTTGTAGCTGGATTCAAAAAACTGCAAGCACACATTGCACAAATGTATTCGTGTCTTGTGCTTTGTCACTTGATTTTTCAAAAGTCTGAAAATAAAAACAAAACAAATTATATATATATATATATGATAAATATGATATGAATATAATATTTACCTTGAAATGTTCTTGATCCAAATATAGTGAAATTTATCACTTTTCTGAAGCAGAAGTAGATTTATATGTCTACTCTTCTCTTCCTTTGTGATATAGTACGGTCCAACTATACTCTTAAGCTCTTCATCGTAACCAAAGACATTGATGCTTGTTTCCGGATTATTTTCTTCAAAAATTATAACATCTTTGACTCTCAACGGAAAGATAAGCCCTTCAAAGTTGAGAGTTTTACCATTCTTCAAATGTATTTTAGAGGATTTTATATTTTCTACATTATAACTCGAACATCTTTGTGGGTGAGTAATGTTAGGATACAAGGCTGATATTATTGCCCATTTAAAACAGTATTCATCAGAATTTTGTATATTTATACAAGCATGTTTCTTCAATATATTTTTAGGCAATCGTATATATTCGGAGCCTTTTATTGGCTTGTATTGATTAATATTAATCTCCAAGTGTAAAATTCTGATGAGAGACCAACCGCTGTCACGTTCTTGAAATTCTGACATTTTTGTTATTAAATTGTTACGTTTTTTATCAAAAATGGAGTTCAAATCTGTTGATTGTTGAATCATCACCATTTTTGTTTGATGAGATTTTATATCAATTGTCATCTCACTATCACACATTTTTACGTATTCGCAAAACAATTCTATATTGAATTTAATGTTGATGTGTTTCTGTAACATATCCTGAAGAGCTTGTATAACAATTTTTTTAGCGTTATCTAGAAAAATTTCGGCATTCAATAAACCCTCATTGGTATTTTTATATATAAATGTTTCTATACGTTCATTAAATACAGACGAAATTCTAGTTAAATGCTCGTTTACTATTTCACCGCTATTGTTTTTATGTGCGTTAGTCCTGATGTGGTAAGACCAATTCTTTATAATTATATCTTTCTTGCATGCGCTGCAATAGACATTTGAAATTGTATTTGTTACAATCGTCTGAAGTTTTGGTACATTATTTGATGCTGCTCCCGCTGCTGATGCTGTTAATGCAGTTGGTGTTGAAGAAGATGAATGTTGTCGTCTTAAATGTTTCACTAAACTATCATTACGTGTAAAAAACTTCATACAAATATCACATTTGTAATGTTCCGATTGTTGACTTTCATGTTTTACTCTCACGTGTCGGTTTAGATTAAACTTTTTCTTAAAGGTTAATTGGCACTTGTCACATTTAAATGAATCCATTTTTATAAGTTGCTTATTCCGTGTTTGATTGTTTATTGCCGTATTCTTAATGTTTAATAAATTTTTATATATAAATATTTCTGTTTTTAAGGGATTTTATTCAACTTCTTATCAAAACCGCAGAAGACAATTTGTTATTTTCTCAAACATTGAAAAACAAAAATGTTTACATTTTATACAACTAGTTATCAAAAACAACAAACGGACGGACGGACGGAGATAACAAAAATGTAACCGCAGAAGACAATTTGTTATTTTCTCAAACATTGAAAAACAAAAATGTTTACATTTTATACAACTGCTTATCAAAAACCGCAAAAAGTGTCGTCAACTTACACAAGCGGCTCCGTTGCTCCACCTGGCCCAGAAACCCCATATTATACCTACTTATTTACTATGCAAAAACAAGATCCTACGTTGCTGGAAATAATAAAAGCCATAATGGACAAATCGTCTAAACAACGAGATAAATATAAAAATGACTATCTAATTAAAAATAATCGTCTTTGGAGAAAATGTGGTGAAAAGTTGTTGTTAGTCGTTCCGCGAGGAGTTCGATGGCGCATAATAAAATTATGTCATGATGAATCTGGACACCCAGGAGCTGATGGGACACTTAAGCGACTTGCACAGCATTTTTGGTTTCCACGAAGCAGAAATTTTGTAAAAGGTTACATCAAATCATGTGTTGAATGCTGCTACAGCCGCGATCCTCGTCGTAAGGAATGCGAATTGTATGGGATGGACACACCGCGGGTTCCTTTTGAGGTGTTACACATGGACCATCTTGGCCCATTTGTACGAAGTCGCCGTGGCAACGAGCATATACTTGTTGTAGTGGACGCCCTAACGAGGTATGCAATAATCGTTCCAGTGAAATCTACGAAAACAAAGCCAGTAATTGACGCTATGCAGAACTTAACATCAACATTTGGGCTTCCGAAGATAATAGTCACTGATCGTAGGACTTCGTTCACATCAGCCATGTTTGAAGAATATTGCAGCGTCAACGCTATACAACATATAAAGGTTGCAGTTCGAACGCCTCGAGCTAACGGGCTAGCCGAGCGAATTAACCAAAGCGTTCTAGCATATCTTAAGGTATCGATATCAGATGCTAAAGATTGGGATCTTGAGCTTCGACGTCTTCAGTGGACTTTAAACACAAACATAAATTCGACTACGAAGTTTGCACCGATGGATCTCATATACGACTTTCCACTTCGGGACATCAGCGGAAACAAAGTTCTTGCCGCATTACATGACGACTATAATGCAGCAGAGAATATCAATATGTGCGAGAAACGAAAAAAAGCTATAACTTATATTCAAGTTGCACGCGTGGCATAGAAGTCAAAGTTTGATGCCAAGCATAAGAAGCCACGAGTTTACAAAGAAGGATATTTGGTACTTCTCGAAAGCGCTATGCCAAGCACCGGGGAATCAAGGAAGCTTGATGCTAAATTCCGAGGGCCGTATTCTGTCGCCAAGGTCTTACGCTTTGATCGTTATTTGGTGGAAGACATTGATGGTGCGCAGCGAAATCGACGTAAATTTAGCACTGTAGCAAGCAGCGACAAGATGAAGCCATGGTGTGAGCTGTATCCTGATATCGACGATGACTACGAGGATAATGCCGATGCCGATTATGGTAGCATATCTCCAGACGAACGTTAACTCGGGACGAGTTACTATCAGGAAGGGCCGAGCTGTCAACACTTAAATTTCGAATCATGTGGCAATACCGTAGTAGCTGTCAATACTTTCTTGCTTTCATTTTGACATTTCATTTTATATCATGTATTCGCTATTCGTTATTGTAGTTAGTTTATTTTTGAAGGAAATCAGTTTGTTCATGCACTAAAACAGTTACAGTTTGAAGCTCACGTGAAGAGCAATAAATATATAACTCTAATTCAAGAAAACTTATTTTATTTTTCCACTTTGGATCCTGACAATATTGTATAGGATAATTTTGATACTATTTGCTTAATTTATATATTATACAAATGCATGTAAACAATGACTTTAACATTTTTGTTGATAGAAAGTAAATAAATACATAAATAAATTTGAAGTCATTAAATTAGTTTCTGTGGCATTTGAAGAGATTTTACCGTTTGGGGTAAGTCACTTTGTATGGGAGGTAGGCTTGGTTTTCATCCCATTTTTACAAATTTCATACTCAAGTTTATAATAAATATTAAAGATGCCGTGCAATTTTGAAGACATTATATAAGTTTTTGTGGATTTTAAATAGATTTTACCATTTTGGTTAAGGCAATTTGTACGGGATGTAGGCGTGGTTTTCATCCGATTTAGCTCATTTTCGAACTTGACCTCCATCTTTAAATAAAAAGCTTATATATTGAATTTCGTTATGATAGCTAAAAAATTACGGCTGTTATCGTGACCACAGACGGACATGGCTAAATTGACTCAGGAGGTGGTGTTGATCACGAATATATAAACTTTTCTATACCGGCCACGCCTCCTTATTGGCGTCACAAACGGAGTGGAAAAGTTAATATATCCCTTTTACGTTTCTCAAACGTGGGAACATAAAAAGCCGTAAGTTTAAATTAAAAAATTTTGAGAGAGAAGCAAAAAACTTTCTAAATAGTAAGTTGTGCTTAAGCTTAGCGCTTTGAGAACTTTGTTAACAAGAACGTCGTTAGCAATTTGAAGTGTAAAATTTTGCGAAACACGTATTTTGATAAGGTGCATCATTATCAATCAAAAAGTCCATTTTGAATTTTTTGTAATTTCGTTTTACTTTTTTAATTTCAAGAGACGATATGTTGATTATGTAGTTAATATATTGTGAAGAGAATACAAAAATACTTTTTTGTTAAGGTTGTTAATTCTAAATAAAGCTGAGCTAAACCATTCATTTTTAAATAGTATGTTGTACCCGTTACTGTAAGGCTGTGTTCATATTACGACACCGCTCTCACGTTTTTTTTTTTTTCGCAAACGCGGCTGAAAAATATTGAATTTTATATGTATTTAAATACATTTATTTATTTGATATTCAGTATTTTTCAGCCGCGTTTGCGAAAAAGAAATTGAAAGTTGTCGCAATCGCGAAAAAAAGCGTAATATGAACATGGCCTAATAAGTCGTGATACCATATAATTTACCCTTGTTTCACAGGCACTTTTTAGTGTAGTTTGGTACACATTTCAAATATTTTATTCGAATTCATACAAAAACAAATGTATACCTAGTTACGAAAAAAACCTTCTGTTCAGCTAGGGTTTGAACCGCAATTCTTTAGCTTATGGGCCACGTACTCTTCCAGTAGGCTACGGACACCTTTCAATTACACATTTTCTTATATTCGGTATGTTTTCGACAAACCAGTTTGAACGATTTCAGTTGTAAATTTTTTAAACTCAACTAAAACTTCGTACCTTCTACGAATAATGCGTACTGTCAACCTACGGATGAATTTTTTAGCAAATACTACGAATATAATGAAAGAAATTACGAAGTTACTCCTACGATAAATTGACGAATGTTAATGAGTGATATCCCTTATTAATCGAAGATCATTCTTCGTAGCTACAGATAGTAGGAGGCATTTAATTCAATAAAGGATATAAACTTTGAAGATCGGCAAAATTTATGTTTGAAAGCCATTTTAAACAAGCAGAAGACAAAGTAAATAAATTTAATAAAAAAACTACAATAAAGGATATAAACTTTGAAGATCAGCAAATTTATGTTTGAAAACAAGCAGAAGACAAAGTAAATAAACTTAATAAAAAAATTAATGTTGTTTAAAAAGTCGGCTTGTTTCTTATCATAAAGATGATCCAGTTTGGATTTTTTTAAATTTGTCTTAAATTAATAAAATGACAAATGACCATAGCAATTAAATTTAAGAAAGTTGCAGCGATCTAAGTGAGAGCAAAGCTTCTAATTCAAAAGCAAAAGAAAAAATTAGGAAATTTAGTAGAGTAGGCTAATTTTGGATCAAGGACTAGTTTTTGAAAAATCTTATATCATATTAAGCAAGCGATTGGGGATTAAGGTTAGGTACTCATTGCCTGATTAGAGGCAACATCTGACGTCTAAGACCAACCATAAGTGACGAAGAGTTACGTGTGGTGCCACATCCTGCACTAGGTGTCCCTGCTTTTACTGAACATGGTGGATCAAGAGAGGAAAACTCGAACAAAACCCGCAATCCCAGGTGTAGAACGAACCGTGCCTATGGGACGGCGTAGCTGAACTTATGGATGTCACGGAGCTAGATGAGAATCTAAGATCCCTAGGTGCTCCTGACATCAACACTGATGATGAGGAGGCTTTGCTGGTCTCTCAGCCGGACACGGCAAAGGAAAGAGGTAGCTCGGAGGGTGGCGAAAAAATAAGGCTTTCAGGAGCCGGACGACAACGCCTAAAAGTCCTTCTAAGCAAAGGCTTTGAATTGGCGGAAGCAAGGAAGCTATTGCAGCAGCCTATTATGGCTACCATAAAGATCGTGCCACATGCTTTCCCGGAGAAATCTAAGCGTGCATGATCCGATAGCGCAACACCAAAAAACAACCCTCCAAAGCGCGTGGCTTTAGGTAAAGCTGTAAATATAGACGAGGCACCTACTCCAAAGAAAGCAACCTGTGCTCCAGGAGATTGGGTGGCAGTGCCCACTACCAGCGAACAACCTAAAGTAAAGGGGCTAGCGTGCTCATTTCCAAGGAGGTTGTAGATATGGACGACAAAGCATTTGAAGCTCATTCAAAATGCCATTCTGGATAAAATTCGATTGCAGAGCAAGGGGGCTATCAAGCCTCATTTTGACGGCTGCTCCTTCAAACCGAGCTGGGTGATGTTCACCTGCAAGGGTAAATCCACGGCTGAGCGCCTCATGGCAGCAGTGCCAACCTTAAAGCCCTGGAAAGACGCGAAAATGAAAAAGCCCCGAAGGAAGGACAATGAGTGACTCGCCATCGTCAGCAGGGAGACAAATCTTCTGTCTCCAGGCGAACCTACAGCACGCTAAAGCTGCATCGGATGTGCTTTTGGAGGTTTGCCAAAGAATGCCTGGACGTCGTTTTCATCCTGGAATTATGGGTAAACTCTGGAGTCATCAAAGGGCTCCAAAATCAAGAAGGTAGGTTGCTTTATAACACCGGTAATTGTCGTCCTAGGGCAGCTTTATTGGTCAATAAAAGATTAACATTTCTACCTCTTTCAGAATTTATTTCCAGCGACCTTGTGGTCATTCGGGCAACATTGCCCTCCCTGAAAGGAAACCACGAGGTAGTGCTAGCCTCGGATTATTTGCCTGGTGATGTAGCGGTAGCACCAACCGAAGAAGTCATAGCCCTTGTGGACCACTGCAGGAAGCTAAACTTTCCTTGGTTCATCTGCTGCGACGGAAATGCGCACCATACCGTCTGGGGAAGCACAGACATCAACAAAAGGGGTGAGTTCCTTTTAGACTATATTTATAGAAACAATATAATCATTATAAATAGGGGTAATGAACCAACTTTTAGGAACATCATTAGAGGTGAGGTATTAGATCTTACTCTTTGCAGCTCCAATATGGCAACCTCTATTTATGGGGTTGCACATCTCAGGGGAAGTTTCCATGTCTGACCATAGTCACATTAGGTTTGATATGGGGACACATACGGAGACCTGCCACTCTTTTAGAAACCCGAGATATACTAATTGGGAAATCTTTAGGCATACACTAAATCTCAACCTAAATTACTCAACTCAACCCATTGTAACTAGGGAAAAGCTTGGATTTGAGGCCAAACAACTCAAAACCAACTTAACGCTAACATTCCAGAAAAGCTGCCCGATGAGGACTATCAGGTCCCGCAGGGAAGAGCCTTGATAGAACAAGGAGCTGGGCAAGCTCAGGAAAAACGCTAGAAAACTTTACAATAAAGCTAAGCAAACGGGAGAGTGGACCTAATTTAAACAAGCTTTAACAAATTACAACACTGAGCTGAGAATATCAAAGAGGGCCACTTGGAGGGTTTACTGCGAGAGGATCGATAGTCTACCAGCAGTGACCCGTCTACAGAAGGCACTAGTCAAAGATCATTCTAACGGCATCTGTACACTATTGTGGCGGAAGCTACACTGTAAAATCGGATGGAACTAATTGTATTTTACTGCAGACGCATTTCCCGGGATGTGTATTTGAAGAAGACACCCCATCGGACACTGGGGCTTACTATTCAGTGATAGGTGGTCAAAAAGAACTTTCAGGTAAACTTTTTACGTCCGATAGTGTACGTTGGGCCATATCTAAATTAAGCCTATATAAATCTCCGGGACCTGATGGTATCTACCCGGGCCTACTACAGCAAAGCATTGATTACATTGTCACTCCACTCACTCGGATTTTTAAATCCAGCCTTTTGCTAGGTCACATTCCAATTGCCCACATCGTATAGACCGATCAGCCTAAGTTCCTTCTTTTAAAAGACAATGGAGAAAATATTGGAACTAGACATTAGGGAGACTAGCTTGAAGAGCATCCCTCTAAACAGGTTTCAATCTACCTACCAAGCCGGCAAATCTACTTTCACCGCCATACACAGCCTTACCGGTACGATCGAAAAGGCTTTTGAAGCAAAACAAACAGCGCTATGTGCCTTCATTGATATTCAAGGGGCCTTTGACAACACGTTATACAATGCGATCAAAGCAGCAATGCAGATTAAAAATATACTACCTTTAATCATACACTGGATTCTAATCATGCTGAAAAGCAGAATCATAACGTTTGAGCTTGGTGAAATACGTAACATGATTACTAACACTAGAGGATTCCCTCAAGGAGGGGTGTTTTCACCTCTTCTGTGGACCCTAGTCGTGGACGAACTTATCGCAAGTCTCAACAACCAGGGTTTTGGCAGCAGAAGAAATGCGGATGATCTGGTTATTTCAAGTCTGGGCAGTCATGAGCCGACGATATCGGACAGAATGCAGAGTGCCCTCCGTATAACTTCAAAGTGGTGTAACGAAAAAGGGTTAAGCATAAATCCTGACAAAACTATTTTGGTGCCCTTCTTCAGGAAAAGGTACCTAAATCTGGTAAAACCAACCCTGGATGGAAAAGTTATTGACTTTTGAAATGAAGTCAAGTACTTAGGAGTGGTTTTTGACAAGCAGCTCTGTTTTAACACCCACTTAGATTCAATTACAGGCAGGGCAACACGTGCCCTTTTTGACTGTCAACGCCTCCATGGCAAAATGTGGGTCTTCAAACCGAAAATGATTTATTGGACGCTTACAACAAACGTGAGACCTATGGTTACGTATGCAGTACTTACATGGTGGCCCAAGGTCCACTGTCAAAGCTGCAAAGAATGACGTGCATTAGTATCACTGGGGCAATGAGAACGTGCCCATCTGAAGCTCTGAAAGTAATAATAGGGCTACCCCCTTTAACGATCATTATCGAAAAAGAGGCATGTCTAAGTGTACTAAGAATGGAGGAAATCGGTGATTACAAGGCAGGGAATTATACGGGTCACATGAAGATACTAAAAACCTTCGAAAATGAACCCTTTTTAAAAATCCCCGACAGGATGCTGTCGAAGGTAAACTTCACAAAACGCTACAAGGTCGTTATACCTTATAGGCAACTTTGAAGGAATGATAGCTTCACAGTTATTCCTGGCTCACAGATATGGTACACTGATGGGTCAAAACTCGAAAATGGAGTAACGGGAGCGAGGATATATGGTCCCAAGTTCCAAAAAGCTCTTCCAATGGGATACACGCTGACAATATTCCAGGCGGAGGTATATGTCATTGAAGTTTGTGTCAGAGAATGTCTCCGCAGGAATTCTAAGGGGCTCACATCTACATAGTTTCAGATAGTCAAGCGGCTTTAAAAGCCCTTCAAGTCTACGAACTTGAATCAAGACTAGTCTCCAACTGCGTAGAGCTATTAAATACGCTAAGACAAAGCAACAAAATAGAATTATGGTGGGTTCCAGGTCACGCAGGATTCGAGGGCAACGAAAAGGCAGACTGCCTTGCCAAAAGAGGAGCGTCTCGAGCTCTAATAGGACCTGAACCATTCTATAGCTTAGCAAAAGGCTACATTCTAGAAAAAAATAGAATATGGGAAGATAAGAAATTTCAGTGCCACTGGAACAACACCAATAGACAAAGGCAATCTAAGAAATTTTTAACTCCAAGTTAAGCAAACTCCAAAGATTTACTCAAGCTTACCACAGCAGACCTTAAAATTCTCACCAGTTTCTTCACAGGTCACTGCTCACTCAGATACCACTTTAAAAAGATGGGTCTTTCTGAATCAGACGTCTGCAGACTATGCGAGAAGGAAGAAGAAACCCCCGAACACATTATGTGTGAATGTCCAGCAACCCATAGCCTAAGACGTCTCCATTTTGGAGGGGAAGTACTGCCCCGTCCACAATTTGGAACACCAAGCCAGAGACAGTGCTAAAATATATAAAAAGCCTAAATCTGGTGTGTTAATTAAGGGCATGCACAATAGATCCTATAGGTCGCGGTGCACATGGGCTCACTATAAACTAACTAAGCAAGCGATTTTACATTAGAATTTGATATAGTAAAATGTTTTTATGACTTAAACGTAAATAGGAAACCCGATTTGAAAAAAAATTTTATATTTCTTAAAATTCACGTTATTTAGCGGCGCCTATCTAGTTTGAGAATTTTCTGGACTTTTGTACGCGTCACGTGCTTATAATATACCAGGGGCCAAATTACAGCATCAGAGAACAGCTTGAGTGCATTTAAATGGCGTTTCGATTGTCTCGTCAATAAACGAGCTACGAATGTGCTTTCTGCATTTAAATTAATGCGCAAAGGCATGTTACCAATCGCTATTGATACGAATGCCTAGAGTATGAGCGCTAGCAATTACGAACCTTTTCGACACGAGAATGTCGAACAAGGCAAGACATGAGGAACAATTGCCAAAAGCAAGGAAAATCCATGCTTTTATGCTCATTCGCACAAAAAAAAAATATTAGTAGCAGTGTTGCATATTTCGTATGCTATGAATGTTGTTACTAGACACAAAAAAATTGCAATAGTATAAAAGTAGATTTTAATTAAAATTATTGTGCACAAGTTGGCGGAAAATATGTGTAAAAAAATCAACTTCAATGCTAATTCAGCTGCAAGGTGGATAGCGAAGGAATTGAATACGATTAATATGATCCGATATTAAAAACTAATTTAAATACAGAAATTAGTTTTATTAATATAGCCAATAGTATAAAAAATTGATTTTACGCTTTTTTTCACAGAAACAGTTTCACAATTTTTTTTTCGTAAAACTGGAAGAATTTTGCAGAAGAATACTTCTCGTATATCATATAAAAGATAGTCAGGAATGTAATTTTTACTTGCTTTTAATTATATAATAAAAGCAACTTATTAGGGTAAATTTTTCAGAAAAAAGTTAATACTAAGGACATTTTTGAAATAAAGATAAAAATATACATATATACACAGATATACCCAATGGTACAGTTGAAACTACTTTTGTTAAGTCGTTTTATTTGACTTTTTAAAAAAAAATTTAAATTAAATGTATTTAAAAACAATGGAGTTATTTGCATAGAAATTCAAAACATAGATTTTCAAGTCTTTTTTTTCTATTCTTATGCTTTATGAAAAAGTCGGTTTACTAAAATCTCTACAGTTTTCTGAAGGTTTCACTTCTATCGTGCGTGGCGGCAAAACACATCCTTTTTTTCTTTTTCCAAAATTTTTTCGAGCACATGAAGAGTTTTTGTTTACATTTAGGTAAGGCACCTCACGAGGAATAATTGTTCGAGTGTGTGCCTCAAAATTATTCTTGTTAATGTTACGATGATTTCCCAAATATTTCGACAGTAGCGATGGTCATCCGTGAGCTGGAACGGTTTGAAATAACTTCTAAAAATGTATTTTTTTTTAAATATTGCCTGGTGTGGTAGTTTAAAGAAAGGCAAACACTCAGAAATAATAGTCATGAAAAATTTCTTCCAATATGCATCCAAAAATTTAATATTTTTGCATTCGGATAAAAGATAATGCTTTTTTTCGTGAACTTCTTTAACTATGTTTAATTTACTTTTACTAAAATTAAAAAAACTTAAATATTTCAAATGCGATCTTAACTTTCAAGATATCGTTGGAAAGGTTTTAAGCGCCTACATTGATTCCTGGTCAGATTACAGGTAAATTACAATTACAACTAAAAACTACAATCGTAATCTTAAAAAAAAGAACGATTACTATAATCATAATCGAAAAATCTTTTATTACAGTTACAGTAATCGTTATTAAAAAAAACTCAATTACTGTAGTAAACAAAATATTTTTTATTACGATAACAGTAATCGTTATCAATTAAAAATTACAATTACTATAACTGTATTCATAATAACATTTTTTGATTGCGAAAACAGAATTTGTTTTAAAAGCAAAATTACAATTTCGATTACTGTAATCGAAATCTTTGTTTTATAATTTAATTCTCAAAGGAATGAATTGTGAAAGTTAATTTGAAATGCTGACGTCACTTAATGATAACCGCTTACTTTATCGGCGACAGAAGAAAACATTTTTTCTTTTGCTGGAATAGTGAATTATCCACAGCGGCACGATCTTTCCGATTTCTCTTTTGAAAAATTAGTCATATTAAATGCAAATATTTCTTTTAAGCTCAGTTATAATTCTAAAGAAATTATATATTTTACAATTATAAAAAACAATATTGGTTTTAAATGTTTCAGATAATAATATTTAATTGGTTGTATGCTCCTTTCAATTCATATTTTCTTTATAATTGATTTTGTTTTGATTTCTTGCATTAAAAAAACATATTGTTCGAAATAAAATAATATTTAAATAGGCTTGGTATTATGAATTCCGCAGTTTATTTGTTTTTTAGTAAGTTTTTTTTATAAATAAGATAATATATTTGGAAGAAAGTTAAACTAAAAGAAATTTCGAAATGTAAAATAAATATATCCATTTTTCTACTTTTCATTAATAATTTCGTACGTTGGCATAAAAAATGCTAATTGAAAGCAGAACATTGTTGTTCTCTTACCGACAAACTTTCAATAATAGTTTGTTTACCAATTTAGGTCGTGTTTAAAATCAACTTTCATGCACTCTAGATTTTACTCAGATTTCTTTAAAAATTTTACTGTCAGAAAATTCGGTACTGACAATACTGATCGCGTCACAGTAAAGAAAAGAAAACAATGAACTAAAAGAAAACAAACAGCACAAAGAAGAGCGCGCTGCTAGAGAAGGACAGAAAAGTATGAAATCAACAAAAATTCATGCAGCAGCTGACACTCGAGTCTTAAGCGAAACATCCGAATGATCTCGCCGTCTGGAGGCTGCCTTTGCATCAATTCGCAATCGCGACAAAATATGCCTTGCAGCAATCGTTGTTTACGAACTCGAGAGGTATTTATGCAAATCTCTGTACAGCATCCATGATCGAGCAAAATTACAAAGGGCACGACGAGACAAATGCCTTTCAATCTTGTACAATTTTGCTTGATCACGGATGTTGTAATTCGGCCCCAGGATTCAGAATCAAGCCTCGCAGGGAGGATCTGGAATATGTTAAGAAAACGTATGAAACCCAAAACAAATCTAATATACATGTACTTCTTTAGTTATTTATTCATATGATTTGAATTTAAAAAAAAATAAATTTTTTAAATCATTCGAATAATATACATATATATTTCCGTACTCGATTGTAGTAACTTGCAAGCTGCTAGAACTGATTCGTGTTGGTGAAAGAAATAAGTAGATTGATGTCAATTCGGTGTGAGATCCGGTGAAAAATATCTCCCTTAGTATGCGGGGAACTTTTCAAGAATACCGTCAACTCAAATTTTAAATTTTTGCGAATGATGTGGATTTTGACCTCCTAAATCCAAACCTGACAAATTTCAGTCCGATCGAAATTGGTTTGAATTTAATTTATTAAACTAATAAGAATATTTGCTTTACCAAAAAATTGTTGAAATGTATTACATGACAAAAAAACAAAATACAATTTTTAAATATTTCGGACATGATACGAGAAAGATTTTTACACCATCTTTAAAATGTATTAGATTTTCGTATGTGCACAAGCGTGTGCCAACAAGTGTAGTGGGCGTATCATGTTTACAGAATTAGTACGAAAAATCATAGTAAATAGCATTATATTGGTTACGTTGGTCCATAATCATAGTCAAAATAAAAGTCGACTCTAAATTTAGTGCAAGCTGTTTGACAACATATTATATTGAAAAACTGTCAAAAAAGCTTATACTTAATTAAGGGTCGACTCTTATTTTAACTATGATTATGGGCCATTTTGTTTATGTTCGTTCTAGATTCCTTTATGAATTTTCCCCCCTTATCCAAATCGATAAGTTGTCACATGTTCCGACTACACTTCAATGGAAAAAAGTGGATTCATGCTTTTCGTACTTACTCTGTGGCAAGTGAGAATTCTACCTATTTGTGTAAATGACAGTAATGGTGTGTATATATGAAGTAACAAGTACACGTAATTTATATTCTTAAACGGGTATTTTTGCTTAAATTACATTTTTTACTGATTATAATATTTTTGTATGTTTTAAATTTAGTTTTCAAGGTTATGCGATTCAAAACTAAAGCACAATTACATAAAAGAAGGAAATTTAAGCAAAAAAAAAATTTGTTTTTGTTACACATCACTTGTGAAATTATTTACATTCATATTTGTTGATTAATTCCGCACACACCAATATTACATAGTTAATTTACTTAGGCCCCTATTATGTATTACAACTCAACTTAAGTTGACTAGATTCAACTAATTTTTTTTCGTATAACTTATTACATACATTTCAGTTGAACTACGTCGTTTGAAAATTCTTAATAGATGGTAGCAAACTACATGGTTCAATTAAAATATATGCAATACGTTATATGGAAAAAATGTAGTTGAAGCGAGTCAACATCGCATACCATCGCATACATAATACGTACATAATAGGGGCATTAAACTTCAAATTAGCACTTTTTAATTACAAGACCATCACCTTTGTATTATAAATTTTTTGCGCACATAAAATAAATGCAAGTAAGCAGCTGCTTGTCATTTGACTCAATTTCGCAACTTTTCTTCTCGACTTGTGTTCTTTTTCATCATGCACCGGAACTTTACCGATTTCAACGTACAGTGTTGCGCAAATAAAAGCAACAAAATCAGTACGCTGCTACAAAATCTTGTTTCTTTTTAAATATTAGGTACACACAAAAATTATTATAGGAACCAAAGCATATATTCATACATCATATTAAAAACAAATCATATTCAAATTTGGTTTTGTTTTCTTTATTAAATTTAAAATTAATGTGATTTCATTCAGATTGTCTGAGAGCAAAATAAAAGCAACATAATTAATAATTGGTGTAAGATCCATTATTCTTGATAACCGCTGCACATCTGAGCGACATCGACTCTATTAAATTTATATATTGGTATTAGGTATATGTTCCCAATTAACTTTCAGGGTTTCATACAGTGCAGTCTTATTGGAAAACCTTTGACCAGAAACTTTTACCTTCAAAATCCCAAAAAGATTTTCAATGAGTTTCAAGTCATTGTGACTGTGCCGGCCAATCAAAGACTTGAATCCCATTGCCTCTAATGTAATCTTTGATGAGCTTTGAAGTGTACTTCGGGTCGCTGTCGGGCTGAAACGTTCACTGAAGCGACATATTCCACTCTGAATGTGGTTGCAACTTGCTTTCTAAAGTGTCATTATATACAAATCGATCCATAATTCCATCGATTTTTTGAAATGGTTCAACTTCATTATAGGAAAAACAAGTGCAGACCATAATGCTACCGCCTCCGTGCTTAAAATTTATTTTGCAGTTTCGGGCTTCAAGTCGTGTACCTTGGTGGCGCCGTACCGTGCACATCCCATTTGAATTAATCAAGTTGAACTTTGATTCATCGCTAAAAAAGGTGTTCGATTTTTGAACGGTCCAATTTAGGTGCTCTAAATAAATAAATAAATAAAATAAATAAATAAATAAATAAAATAGAAATAAATTAATCGTTCTCAACGGCTCATCGTCAAACAGTGCTGTGATGGATATCTAAATCAAGTGTCCGAACAACTTCTTTGGATGTGGCAAATGCATTTCGTTTGAACACGCCACAAATGTTCCTGTCATCACGCAGCGATGTCTTCCGCGGCCGCCCTCTTTAATGTACCGTTGTTACGTCTTTTGTGATGGTATATTTCTTTATTAATCTGCAAACTATTGACTTATTAATATCAAACTGTTTAACGTAAGATATAAATGGAACAGTCTATGTCACAACTAGCGCAAAAACAAAACCAAACTTAAATGTTAATGACTAACAAACAACACGTGCTTTACAATAACAGAACTTTTACCGGTTATTTTCTCTTTTTACATTTTTCAAGTTTTGTTGCTTTTGTTTTGCTCTCAGACAAATTGAATGTAGCCACATTAAGTTGAAATTTATTTAAAAAAAACAAAACCAAATTTGAATTTGATTTGTTTTATATATGATGTATGAATATATGCTTTGATTCCTATAATCATTTTTGTGTGTCCCCAATATTAAAAAAGGAACACGATTTTGTTGCAGCGCACTTATTATGTTGCTATTCTTTTGCGCAACACTGTACATAAACAGTAGTTGTCACGAAATCGCTAACTAGGAATCGATAACGAGTAATGTCACACAAATCGGTAACTTGTCGATTTCTGCTTAGAAATCTACAAATATATAACGCAGAGGTTTTCTGCTGCATTAACGAGAGAGAATGCATTTGTTCTGTTGAGAATGCCATTTCCCTAGCGGACCGTTCTCTTGGCTACTTTTTACTAATTTCTTAGTTTGTTCCTGACGCAGCGCATGCAATGTCTTCATGATATATGGTTGTTGGCTATTGTTTATTGAATAAAATAACGATCCAAGCCTTATCGAAGCTCTTACGATCCACAAATGGATCCGGAACAAATGGTGGTCTACGTCTCGCAGGCTCGTCATCTTCGCCCATAAAATTGTGACATACATACATTTGGGAAGTCTTCTTTTCTTATATGTTTGTGGTGTAAATAGTAATTATTTTGTTTTTTGAAACTTATTAAAAAGAAAAACCATTTGTTTCAATGCTGCGCAAGGTTGGTTTCAAATGCCTCCGTTAACAAGCATAAAACACCCTTCCCGTTAAAAGTGGCGTGTTGTAGATTCACCCTCTTGCCTTTCTGAAGCTTATGTTTTTGTGGTTCATGCTATCAGATGGGGCTAGTATTTTTGTTCTACAATATTTTGTGGCGCCAGTCTGACAATTTACTCTTTAATGAAATGGTTTTTATTTGCATTTAAGTTAAAATTTTAGCATTTTGCATCCATGCCAGCTTTTTGACTTCAACTTATGTATTAACAAGTTGTACACAAGAAACCATTCATGAAAAATTATTTTAAAAAACTCTGATTTAAATAATACCCACCTATAAAAGTAAGGGTTGAAAAGTTATATAGCTATGGTGATATGTAAAAGATGAAATCACTTTTGCTTGTAAATTCACAAGTTGTAACAACAAAAACACCTCACTTAATGCGCATGGCCAGTGGTGGATTTAAGCATTTTGCCGCCCTAGGCCCGACATTAGCGTCGCATATAAAATATTCATTTTTTTCCTACAATAGAACAAAATTGTATTTTTTTTATTTTTTACACACTATTACATAGTTATTATCTATCCTCTCCTATCAAAATAATAAAAACAAAGAGGTTGATTATTCGTTTATTATTCGGTCGTGCGAAATCAATCATTTCGTCCTCATAACTGGATCTAGAAAAAATCTTGGCAGGGGTAAAATATCAAAGACCCACATTTTCGATTTAGGAAATTTTATCTTTTTACAAATACTTAAAATTAGATGACTTAAAAGTTTTCCATAAGGTTAAAAATCAATCGGATGCTTATCGTCTTCAGGTTGATCTCGTTAACTTTTTTCTTGGTTTAATCTAAACCAATTTTCACTAAACCTTTTAAAATACTTTGTTGTTTCTTATTTTATAAGATAATTTCTCCTATATCGTTTGATTATACCTTAGATAACACTAAGCTGGTAAGGTTATCCGAAATTCGTGATCGAGGCGTTATTTTTGATTCAGGCCATAGTTTTAACTGTCATTTAAATCATATTTTCCCCAAAGCATATTCCTAGCGTTTGCTAGGCGCAATAGTACTGGTTTCTCTGACCCATACACATTTAAAAATTTATATTCGTCCCTCGTAAGATCTAGACTTGAGTACGCTTCATTTATTTGGAGCCTATTTTATTCAGTGCATAATACTAGATTGGAGCAAGTTCCAAAAAGATTTTTGAAATTTGCTTTACGTTCAATTAGTTTGTCGGATCCTCTTCCGTCCTATAGAACGCGTTGCCTGCTTATTGGTCTGTCTTCTTTTGAAGCTAGAAGGTTATTGCACAGTATTGTGATCATTTACGATTTGATCAACGGAAACATCGTCTGTGAGAAGTTACTTGAATTATTATCGTTTAATATTCCACAAAGAATGCTTCGTAACTATGATTATTTTTACATTAATTGCCATAGAACCAATTATGCCATTAACAAGCCAATTAATAGAGCAGTTATAGCTATAAACAGAATGTATAATAATAACTAAATTGATTTTTCTATGCCTAAAAATGCCTTTAAAACTACTATTACTCTATTGTTAAACAGTTCATAATTTTGTTCTTATTTTATATCCTGATTTGTTATGTCTGTAAGGGTAATAGACGGAAATAAATAAATAAATAGACAAATTGTACTTTTTTGAATTGAAATTATGGAATTGTTTAAGAAGCATTTTTCCCAGACACATACACGCACATTTCCGTATTTATTTATTTCTCCCTTTTTCTGGAATAATATCTTAGCGAAAAGTAAGTAAAAGCTGTAAATTTAACTTATTTTAGAATTAAGGTTGATTTATTCAAATTTTTCACATTTATTTCATTATAAAAATATTGTACAATTATATTTTCTAGTGTGTGCAATGAAAAAACATAGTACTTTTCAATAAAAAAAAAATTAAAAGAATTTAAAACTTATTGTTCTGACGTTACGACTATGATATGGTACACTTTGAAAAATAAATGAACAATATGTATACTGATAATTAGATAGTCACTAGATAGAGAAAAAATTATATGACAAAATCTTCGCAGCGCTTCTTTTTTGCGGCAAAGTTATCAATAACTTCGTTAATTTTTATTTTAATATCTCTATGTATATGCAATAATGCGAGTCCATTCAATCGTTCTTGTTGCATAGTTGAACGTAACCATGTTTTTAATCGTCGCAGTGTAAAAAAACTTCGCTGTTGCTACACTGATAGGAAGCGTGGCAAAGATAGCAAACGTTTTAGAAATCAGTGGGAAAATGTTATTATCATAAAGAGTAAAAATGGTGTTGATATCATTAACATTTGTTTCGCTCGCCCATTTACACTGCCAAATTTGAAGTTCATGAAATAATTGAATTGGAATTAGTTCCTTATTACTGTCACAAAATGTTATTATTATCTTAGAAATGTTAACAATCAAATTGTTTAGATTTTCATTTTTGTGTTTATCAATTTTGTTTGGCAGGATTTCAGGTGTAGTTGATGTTTTTATGAAGCGATGCGAGAAGAGTAGGACCATTTTGTTCGTAGAATAACATGATCTGTAATCATCTGAAAAAAACAAAATATAATTATATGTAAAGCAAACACTTACGTCGCGGTAGTGACTTCGCCCTTTTTTTTTAAAGTGAGACTGAAAATAAAGTTACAGCTCGTTATGTACTCAAATTAACAGCTATTTTTTAAACAAACAACTTTAAAGACGCGTTATTTTCTAACAAATAAAAATCTATATATATAAAATAGGATGTGTGTATGTATGTAACGCATGGACTCCAAAACGGCTGGGCCGATTTTGATGAAATTTTCAGGTAATGCTCATCTTGGTACGGTGGATAACATAGGCTATATTTGGACCCGATAAGTGGCGCTGGGGTGGACTTATATCGGAAATTTGAATTTATGGACCAATTTAACTGAAATTCAGAATGTATGTTTGTTTGATCATAAGAAAATAATTTGTGTATAAATGGACCCGATAGGTGGCGCTGGGGTGGACTTATATCGAAAATTTGAATTTATGGACCAATTTAACTGAAATTCAGAATGTATGTTTGTTTGATCATAAGAAAATAATTTGTGTATAAATGGACATGGTAGGTGGCGCTGGGGTGGACTTATTTCGAAAATTTGATGGCGTGAAAAATATATAAATACTTTTAATTTTATTTTATAACGAGAGGAGTAGCGAAGCACACCGGGTTCAGCTAGTTTTAAATAAAATTCGAAGTCACTACCTCAGCGTAAGTGTTTACTTTACAAGTATACATATTTTGTTTTTTTCAGATGATTACAGAGCATGTTAATCTGCAAGCAAAATGGTCCTACTCTTCTCGCATCGCTCATAAAAACGAAACATTCCCGCAAATGACGTCACAAAACAAAAAAGAAATAAAAATATTTTTTAAGTACTTTAATAATTGTTGTAATCAATAAAAAAACTTTATATCAATATCTCTGATCATTTTTTTGTAGTATTCTTTCAAAAAAAGCCTTCAGAATTGCTTATGTATACATAAAACTACCCTTAAGCTGTGGGCACAATTATTTACTGCAAATAAAGTATTAAAAAGTTAAGTATTTAAAAGTTCTTGGGTGGTATCCGCGCCTGCCCGTGAATAGTTTATAATTCATTTTAATGTAGAAAACAAGCATTTTCATAAACACTTTCCTGTTTTTTCCTCTTCCTTTCAGTCTTCATAGAACTTGGGCGTTTTTTGAATGTGTATGAATGACAGATATCGTCCGCAAACGAATAGATTGGGTTATGTGTCAACGAACGAAAGTAGTTTATAAAAACCAGAAACAAGGTTGGCAGTACATATAACCAAACCCTGTAGTACTCCCGCGTTAATGGCGTGCTCTTCGGATGATACACCGTCAACTACTACACGAATCGTTCTCACCTTGAGGAAACACGTTGTTCATGAGGAAGCACGTTGGCATTTCCAGAAAAATGTCTACCGTGATCAAAAAATTAAAACTTATTAAAAACATATTATTTTATTATATCATTTAAGAGAAACATTTTAATTTAATTCGATTCAGCAATTTCTACATAAATTCATTAACCATCATGATCAAATCGTCTGCACTGTTTCACAAATGTAGTTTTTCTTTTTCGTAAATGTTTCATAAGCTTTTTTGTATTAGTAAAAATTTAAGGCATTGGCTAGAGTTAGTAAAAAAATGGTTAAGGCAAGGAAAGGACAATATATTAAATTTGTTTTTAATTACTTATTTACATAATTACCTAATTACTTAAATACCCAATTAAACTGCAATGGAAGTTTTAGTAACGTAACGCCAGTAACGTAACGCCAGATAAAAAATCGAAATAAAAAAAAACCAGAAAATATGTTTAAATTTGATCACTTGGAAAATAAACTTATGATATTTTTAAATCTTTTAAAAAAGTCTTATACAAAAAGTCTTGCCCAATTCAGAGAGTTTTGCAAATTTTGTAATCCAAGTCAGAAATCACTTCCGTTTTTTGTAACGTAACGCCAGCACGTAATTTTGCTTATATCTTTAGATCCTTACGGTTAATTGTTGTCACTGTTTTTTTACTTAATATAGTGCTACTTAATAACTACGCAAATATATATCAAAGTATATATCAAGATACGATTTAATGACCCGATCAGACGTACACGGCATACACGACTATTAAATGAATATCAACATCACACTGTCTACGCAAGAAATGAGAATGCAATAATATCAGCGAGTACTATTCACCCCTATGTCTAAATGAACTTTTAAGAAAAATCTTTCCAAGTCCCTATTTCCGTCATAATACCTTCCTTCAAGCAACTAGCCTCCCAACACCTTAATCTAAGCTAAATTCAAGTTTATTCGAGAAAACCTTGCTTGGGTTAATAAATAAACAAATACTGGGCTTTTTTATAAATCTTAATATTTGAAGTCTTAATATATAACCAAGCATGCCCTCTCCAAATCTTTTTTCCCTACTAAAAGCCCAATAATCCTGCGCTCTTCCTCTATTGCCCTTTTAGTCATTAAGAATTAAATGCTTGAAGGAAGGATAATAAATAGCCAGTTTGTTACGCGTATTCTTTCCAATTCTCTTTTCCCTTCTCAGATCTCTCCTATTCTTATAAAATAAAATTTTTAGCTATGCTACTATGTATAAAATATGTTAGTATGTAAGTTCCTTTCCTTTGTTCTTTTCTTCTCTCCTTTTCTTTTTGACGTGTTCTTGAATCTGATCGTGTCGATCAGGTGGGCGGATTACGCCCACATCGTTTTGCAGATCTTCGAACACAAAAGCAAGGAATTGGGAGAGGAAAAAAAATAAACAAACCTGTTAGAATAAGTAAATTGCCTTGCTTGGCCAATAAATATAAATAAATACTTCTAAAAAAAAAATTCTATTTTTTAAAAATTTATTCATACAAATCGTTCTTTCGGAATTCTTTCTGCCCTTAGGCTCTTTTTCTCGTTTGAGGCCCCCCCCCCCCTCCATTTATAACAGAACATTTTTAACACTATTTTACAAAAGAAATTTTTTTTCTGCCCACCGTATCTCACTATAGCTTTCTCATGAAGTTTGGCCAACTAAACACAAAAATTTTTTTATGGAAGCGTTTTTGAGACATGAATATTTAATTTTTTTTTAATTTTTTTATTTTTCCGACTTTTTCAAGTTTATCTCGAGTTTAAATTGACTTATTTAACCAGACGAGCACTTAACTTAAAGGTAACTGAGCCTTATACAACTTGTCATCACATAGCTTTGAGATCAGCACAGTAATTCAGATGCTAGCGATATTTAAAAATAAAAATTAAACCATTTATTGACAAAAATCGGGATCAAAAATTCACATATCGTACTGAAAAAAAGAGAAATTGCAAAGATTGCAAAAAACAAGCTGCTTTTAATTAAAATCCATGCATAAATGGAGAAGTTATTAATTTTTCAGTGAAATACCTAAAGTAAGCTTTTAAACGTTTTGTCTTTCTTTTTTGATTATGTTAAAATTCAGCATTTGATATAAATTTTTATTTTTTTTATTTCATTCTATTTATTTCGTCTAATGATATATTATCTACTTATGTTCAATGTTTTTCCATCTAAAAAAGTAGGTGCATGTGTGAATTTAGTATGAATGTATGAATTTAGATGATGTGAAAACGGTTTCATCTTGCTATTTGCTTATTTTTATCATACTCACTTTTGGTTCTATGAAAACTTTATTGCAACATCCGATTAAAATTTTTTTAATGTGAAAACATTGTTGTGCATACCTCTGTACTAAATTTCAGTACCCTAGTGGCAATATTATTCGAGACATAATATTATTCGTCTGCTAGTTTGTAGTCAGCTTGATACTCTCATGCATACACACAGCAATCACACGGTTACGTGATTTTTTTCTATCAAATCGCACTACCCGTGAGCTGCTTAAAAGAACTTCGTTCTAAAAAGCTTAGACGAAATTTCGGGTATATGCAAACGGAGAAAAAGAAAAAAGAACAAAGCACCAGTAATTAGTTAGCTTAGATTATATGCACAATATTTATTTCTTACGTTTTGTTTGTTAGGCAAATCTTCAATAGGTAAAAGTTACAATTAATTACGTAAAGATGGCTGCTGCAATTAGTGCAAGAAGTGCATATACATTAACGTTAAATATTAAAAAAACTAATATAAACTATTTTTATGTTGCTGGCAATCAATAAGTGATTGCTTCCAATTAGTGGAAATATATAATTTATTATTAAAGTTAACGCGGTTGTTCAAAAATTAAATGTACTTCTTTGAGAATTCAATTTGTGATCACAAATAAAAAGCAAAACTCACTCCTCGGAGAAGCCGATCGAGCGACTCGTTCGTGTTACGAGAATCGATACTGGAACGAGTCGATAAAGTAATAAGTTAATCTATTACTTTCTTTAACCTTTAGGGTTGCGGCCTAAACATGCCGGCCCCCTTGCAGTATTACTGTAAGATAAATTAGAGTATACTTAAAATATCGTAAAACTAGTAAAATGGTGTTGATTGATTCAAGGGTCTCAAAAAAGTTATAACTAGTGCAGTGCTTTATATAATATATATATATATATAAGTAAGGATAACCAAAGGCGAAGTGAAAAAGTCGGCATGGGATGCCGTGGGGAGAAGCGAAGTCATCTATTGCAGACATGGCAACGATGATGGCGAGGGCAGGCACTGAGCGCCACTATTCGAGCGGCGGTGAGTTGGTCGTGTCCATCCTTGACCATGATTACGATGCCCATCTATAAATTTATCGTCGTCTTCTTCTCCAGATACCGAGTCCCCCTCAACGCTCAATTTGACCTGCGGCAAAAGAGGCCGGGCAAAACTCTCACAGGATCAAGCTTCGACTTTTTCAGACAGAGACGGACAGAGTATTTTGCGATGTTGTGGAAGTGGAGCATGTTAATATCCAGCCAAAAATGGTTTCTTGAGCAATAAGTGACCCAAGAACATTTCGACGGATACCATCGAGAAGAATTTGTGGGTATAAATCACCACCTAGTAGTATATCGACTTGATCGCTACAGTAAAAACGCTTATCGGCTAGTACAAGCTCCGGAAAAGCTTGCTGCAACGTCGGATCTATTGAGTAGGTAGGAAGATTTCTTGTAATTTTTAAAAGTATTAGCGCGTTTGTAGTCAACCGAATGGTTGAATATGGTGATCCTATGACTAAAGTGCTAGCTTTTTGTACCTTTGCCGAAACTACATTGTTAAGTCCTGAGATTTCAGCGGAAACGCGATGAGTAGGTAGCTGAATAAGTCGTTGCAACCTCTCAGAAATAAAAAGAGCCCTCTGAGCCAGAGTCAATAAGTGCTCTGGCTGTAAAAATAGATCCTCGGTGGCAAACGTTTATCATCGCGGTGCCCAACAATATACCTTTACTGGTAGAGGCAAAGCAAGTCTGATAATTTTCGCTAGCGCTCGCAGATGTCTGCGGTTGCGCTGCTCCTTGAAGAGTGGACTGTATAGTGAATGTGCCCGGACCTCCCGCGTTTGGATGATAATTTGCATTTCGAAAATCTCTGTGCAACAACGAGTGATGTCGTTGTCCACACGAAGAGCAATTGTACCCGCTTGTACAATTTTTTGAAGTATGGACAGTTGACAGACAGTTAAGGCAGCAATGAAAACGCCTCGCAACTGATGATCTGTCATTTACGTTCATTGACAAAAACTACGGACAGAACTTCAATGCATGATGCTGGGTTTCGCACAAGTTGCAATTGTTGTTCGCCTCTTTTGCCTGATTGGTGTAGATTGGTGTTCACATTTGGTGAAGGTGCGAAAGATATTTGCCCTTCTGGCACCGCGCCTCTAAAGTCAGACACCGTTTCTAACGTCTGAAATCGACTTGTTAGAAATTTATCCAAGTCAGCCCATTTGGGGATCTCTGCCTTGTTCTCTATTGATTGCTCCCATAAGGAGATCGTCGTTTCAGGCAACTTTGTTGAACACAAATATGTGAAGATCGTGAGAGCTTCTAATTACGTTATTGATTCCTCTTTGTAATTTTTTGATTTCACTTCCCGACTCATTTGAAACCGCCTGGAAATTGAATAATACTTTTAGTTGGCTATTCACCAGAATGCGCTTATTTTCATAGCGGTCTGTCAAGTTTTGCCATGCTATTGCAAACCCTTCATGCGTAAGAGGAGATTTTTGAACAATCTCTTTTGCCTCTCCGCGGGTTTTCTGGTTGAGGTGAAAAAGTTTCTCAACAGGTGTCAGCCGACTATTTGAAATATAAATGGCCGAAAACAAATCTCTGAAAGAGGGCCATGTTAAATAATCACCGAAAAACAATTCGGTATCACACGGTGGCAAATTGATATTATGGCCAGACATTGGCAACTCAACTTGTGAAACATCAACTTTACTGTGTTCTTTGCCAACTTATCGCTAAGTTCATTCATTTTTGCAAGACATCGAACTTATGTCTGGAAACACGAGCGATATTTTATTTTCACGACGCTGATATTATCATCATCGTCATTGGTTGCCGCTAGCTTTTGCAGGCATGACTCGTATGATGCCTTAACATTTGTCCACTGCGATTTTAATTCCTCTTCGTGAATTTTAAGAGTGAAAATATTATGCTCATTTTGAGCAATAGCATTAAAATCTGCTTCCAGCTCAAAAATGGTGTCAGTAGATCTCATAAAGAAGTTCATCTTCGCCATTATTTATTTGAGAAACAAAAATAAGTTTTGTTAATGAACAGATTAGATGCTTAAAATGCTCCAAATATTTTTAATTGGTTTCTAATAAATAGAAACTTTCAAATATAAGGTAAATTTAAGCTAAAACTGCTTAAAATATTATTTTTTTACCTTGTTTCTAATACGTAGAAACTTTCAGATTACAAACAATTTATCTCAGTTTGCTTAAAATATTTTTTACCTTGGTTTCTAATAAGTAGAAATCCTTACTTGTCGGTAAAAATTAAGCTTAATTTTCTTAAAAATTTTTAATCAGTTTCTAATACGTAGAAACTTGCAAACGTTAAGTAATTGTCAGCTTAAGATTGCTTAAAATATTTTTACCTTTGTTTCTAATAAGTAGAAACTTCAAAAGTAAGGTAAAGCCAAGCTAAAACTGCTCGAAACCTTCAGTTGCAGGTAAAATAAAGCTACGATTGCTTAAAATTTTCTCTTGCCTAGTTTCTAATATGTAGAAACTTTCAGCTGTAGGAAAAATTAAACTTAAATTGCTTGAAAATATTTTGAACCTTGTTTTCTAATGAGTAGAAACCCTTATTTTCCAGTAAAAATTAAGCTTAAATTGTTTAAACAAATTTTTGGCGGAGTTTCTAATATGTAGAAACTCTCAAATATTAGATAAAAATAAGCTAGAATTGCTTAAAAAGAAATGGTTTTTCCTAGTGTCTAATACGTAGAAACTTTCAGCTGAAGGCAGAAATTAAGCTTAAATTGGTAGAAAGTATTTTTACCTAGTTTCTTATACGTAGAAACTTTACACACACCGAAAAAAGTTATTTGTTTTAAAAATGGGAAAGTAGGAAAATTGTTAAAACCTAATAAATTACGTAAAATTATTTATTTTCCGTCTTATTTATGTTAATTGATCATAAAAAAACAATTTTCTACAAATCCCACAAAATTTAAAAAATCCCTAAACAAAACCGTGTACTCGGTAAAATATTTTTATACCCGACTTGGTGTACACAAATTGGAATTTAACTTAAAATAGTTAAAATTCCCGAAAAAGTGCTAAAAATTAGAATCGCAATATGTGAGATAAATTTTGACGAACTGGCAACACTTTCCGAAACGACCAGCTGTTTCGATAAAGTTTTATTTTTTCGTCTTGTTTGTTAAAACGTTGTTAAAACCTTCGTGTTTTCTTTGTAGTTAATCGGTTTCAATTATTTGAAAATAATGTGATTAATCAAGAACAAAATAAAAGTTATAAGAACTTGTGTTGTAATAAAAACGCGACGAAAAAATCAAACAAAGCCGGCCAAATAAACATGTGTGTGTGTGAATGTGTGTTTTTATTTTGCGTCAATTTATTTTATAGCAAGTTAATTTGCATAAAATTAACAACCGAATTAAAAACTATTGCAATTATATGACGGCCTTTGTAGTCTAGTGGAGAGTGCGCTAGACTCTCAACCCGAAGGTCCCTGGTTCGAATCCGGGCTCGGGCATGGTTCTTTTCACTTTTTTTATTCTTTCCTGCACATTTAAGAATTATGGAAAACAACAAATCCACAGCTAAATTGTGGAAAATGTGAAATTAATGGACAGGAACAACTAAGAGCTGGAAATGCTTGCCGAGGTTAAGGCATTAACACTAGCCTCGGTTAAAAGCAATTCAAATTGTCTTTCACGGTTGTTTCGCTTAATCAATAATTCACGTATGGTTCCAATTAATTCCTCTAAATAATCTATCCTTTCCTTTCAGGTCAAAGATAGGGATGTGCAACTGTCAGCAAAAGTCGACTTCGACTTTTTCAACCGTTGAAAATGTAAAAGTCGACTAATCGAATTTTTGAACCTTTAGAAGTCGACTTTTCAACTTTTTTCGACTTTTTTTCAAAATATTTTTGTACCGCATTTGTAGGGCATTTAAAAAACAAATGATTCAATATGAAAAATGTGTTCTATTGTTAAAAAATAAACAAAAGCATGGTATTTCAGTAAATAAATAATATACAAAAAAAACACAAAATATTGCAATTTTAGTTCTTATATAGATAATCAGACTTATTATGAATAATTTTTCCCGGATAATCGGAAAAGGGAGAATTTATTTTCTTGATAAGGTTTAAGAACATTTTGGAAATTTTTAATGCAAATTTCTACATCAACCGTCAATATTTATGAAAGAAAAAAAAATGTGATGTCTCTATCTGCTATCTTAAAAATTAAAACTTCCTTTTCCGATTCCCTAAGAAAAATTATTCATAATTGGGCTGAATATCAAGCTCTAACCGCCGAATCAACGTAAGCGTTATAAACCAAATTTTACAAGAGAAGCATTTTCCTTGTCTTTTTTTTTGCATAAGCGGTACATGTAAATTTTATTTTTGTGTTAGATATAACTTTAGAACAGTTTAGCGTAGAGATGTGAAATTTTTGGATTTGACGACTTTGTTGTCGTACTATCATTTGCCATTTAAAAATTAATTTCGGAAAAGTGGCGCTTACGTTAATTCGGCGGTTAGGGCTCGATATATTTGTGCACAAGTGAATGCACACCAACAGTCTTCACCAACTGAACGTAGAAAACCAACATTTTAAGATGTTCTAGCGAAAGCCTGTTTCGCAATTCGTTATGAGACCAGCATGAGAAAATAACCTTTCGGATGGCACCGAAGTTATGGCACGACCCAAACAAAAGGAAATTCAGTTTTCATGCATTTTCACACAACAAGCTAATTTTTATTAAGTTTTCGATCAAAAGCTTGCGAGCCAGATAAAGGCGCAGCAGAGTGGGCACCCCTTCGATTTCATCAGTTGTAGAGTCCATGTTTGTTTTAACCACCTCATCCAAAGAACATAATATGTCACTGTTATCGGATTCATGATTATTAGATGTCGATGCCGCTATCACAACTTTTTTATTCCAAATCTTGCTTGTCTCATCTCGGCATTCATAAGATATCCTAAATGAAAGGGGAGGGGGATAATTTTGCTGTAATTATTTATGTACTGCTGCTTGCCAAGGTGAGAGATTGCTTGAGAACACTCACTGATATTTTGAAATGCGTGCTTTTTGAAAGAAGTATTAAATAAGCATATACTTTTACCAATTCAATATTGTAAATTTTTTTGTGATTTCAATGGCAAGCATTCGTTTTATTTTCTTGCCAATTCGAATTAAAGTAGAACATTACTTTGTTTTCTAAATTAAAAAGTTAATTCATTTGAGCGTAGTGTGAATATAAATTTGTATTAACAGCCCTATTCTGGCAATGTAACAATTGTTACCTAATATTCTTGATATTTATATGTGTTTGTTGTAATGTTTTTTTTTTTAAATGTTTCAAAACAAAATTTGAAGCTCAAAAATAATAAATTTTGATAAAAATTGTCACCTGATTTTCAAATAATGGCAACTAAATTAAAACATTTTGTTACGCGTGTAACGTAATCAGATGATATGCAGTTGCTTTGTCACATTTCCACTTACTCTCTATTTTTAATTTTGCCGACCACGTTTTTACATTTATCGAATCAAGAGTTGCCATCGCAGCTTTATTTTTTGTTAAACAGCTATTTCGTTTAATAGTTTAAAGAAGACAGTTCACAGATTAGCGTTAAGCTTTTTGTTTCGCATAAAATTAAAAAAGTCGAAAGTAAAAGTCGTAAGTACAAGTCGACTTTCGACTTTTTTCAATATCAGAAAGTCGATTGCAAAAAGTTGAAAATTATCAAACAAAAGTCGACTTTCGACTTATTTCGATTTCGACTTGCACATCCCTAGTCAAAGACCAAACCTTGTTTGTATAAGGCGCATGCCTTGGTTCTTTGATCATTTAAAAAAAAAAAATTTGTTGGTGCTAAATAAATTTCCGACTGGTGCACCGCAAAAAACTCCGTACACTTATCCGCGAGTTTTCTGATAAGTAGAAAACTAATTTCACCGGACGGACAAACTATTTTTACGACACAAAACAAAGTATAAAAAAGTACAAAAATTCGCGAAACGAATTGGTTGTTCGTGCGTGAGTGTGTGTGTGCCGCGATGATTGTATGAAAAACAACCCTTATAATGAAAAATTATAAAGTTTCGCAAAAATATTCGCGATTTTAATTGTTAAATTTATTCTTTAATTTGCACAATAACACTTTTATAACTTGATCCACTTGAAAAGAAACCAATCAACTAACCTTTTTTATCTGGTGCAGTTGATGCTTTGCTTAAAAATTCTCCGTTTTCCTGAGGTAAGCTGAGGTAAACTGATGCTCGATATTGTCCAAGAAAGCTCTAGAAAGACCATCCGGCTCGAAGGACCATGAGCAGATCAGTTGGGTCTGTTCCGGTGAAGTTATAATTCACCAAAGAGCGCTGGCCTTTAGCTGCCAATCTTGGTATGTCGAACTATTTGCATATAACTTTCGGGCAATTTGTGCTCGGTTTATATGCAAACGGAGAAAAAGAAAAAAGATCAAAACACCATTAATTAGTTAGCTTAGATTATATGTACAATATTTATTTCTTACGTTTTGTTTGTTAGGCAAATCTTCAATAGGTAAAAGTTACAATTAATTTCGTAAAGATGGCTGCTGCAATTAGTGCAAGAAGTGCATATACATTAACGTTAAATTAAACTAACTCTATGTTGCTGGCAATCAATAAGTGATTGCTTCCAATTAGTGGAAATATATCATTTATTATTAAATATAACGCGGTTGTTCAAAAATTAAATGTACTTCTTTGAGAATTCAATTTGTGATCACAAGTAAAAAGCAAAAACTCACTCCTCGCAGAAGCCGATCGAGCGACTCGTTCGTGTAACGAGAATCGATACTGGAACGAGTCGATAAAGTAGTAAGTTAATCTATTACTTTCTTTAACCTTTAGGGTTGCGGCCTAAACAGAAATGTTAGAATTAACCTTATATTTATCGAAATTTATTAAAGTATTCATTTTATATTTACAAAAAACAGTTATGAAATTCGTTAATATTACATTTTTCATAAAAATTAAAAAATAAACTATCCCATTTTGCATGGGTCTAAAGTGATGTAAGGTCATAAAAATGTTTTTTAAAAATATTTTATTTCATAAGTATGTACCTTTCTTACGATAGAAAATACACCTTTTTGTGTTTTATGCTCAGAATTCAAAGGCTTTCCTATGTTCTAGGGGAAAGCAAATAACAAATACAAAACTAAAATTAACATGAATTCCGTGCTATAAGAATTAGGAAATATTTTGATCTGTATCTAATAATTTGTGAATATTTATTGCCGCGAAAACAAAGAAGTAGTTAAATAACGTAAAAGTTCTTAATTTGCAAATATTAAAGCAGAACACTTACAAAGCTACATAAAAATATATATGTTTGTGCGTTGAAGTCAATTAAATTAGAATGCCCATTAGGGTGGAGCGATGTGACTAAGTTCACCTTTTATATGAATTTTTTTTCTAGAACCACAAATATTTTTTAGAGTGTTTCTCTGTGAAATAAAAAGTATCCGCGCCCAACTTTTGATTTTTTCGTAAAAGAAATTAATTGGGCGAAAATTAAGTTCGTCCATTTGGTATGAAACATAGTGTATTTTGTAAATCATTTAATTATGTAACAAATTATAATTTTGATATGATAGTATTGATTTGATATGATAGTAACTAAGTTTTCTACCGATCGATTTCGGTCAAAATATGCATAACAAGGCTTCGCAAGAAAACGAAATATTAGGAGGTTACAGTAAAAATTTTTGGAAATTAACGAAAGTCAAAATGAGGAATGACATGTTTTATTATTAGAAATTATTTTACTCAGTAAAAAGTTTCTATTATAAATATTACAGACTAATATTTTTTTGTGGATTTACGTACATTTAATGGCTATGAGCGTACTTTTGAACTGTGGGGTGAAAAAATTATTCGGAAAATTCCTGATTACAGTAACTTTAAAAAATTAGTTGTTTTAACGATATACAATCTATAATAAAAAAATTTAAATACATGGATTTTGGCGTGAAGCCGAGTTAAGCTCGGTCGCCCAAGTATTAAATATAAAACGCGAAACAAAAAAATAATACGAAGGTCCGTAGAACAGGCATCGTTTTCGTTTGGGTCCATAACATGCGGAAATATACATATCGCACACCCTCTTCAAAAGTGACACAACTCAAAATTTCCAAATGTTTACTTTTTCGTGTAAAACTGTTCGTATTGATCATCTTCATCGGTTGTCTTAATTTTGTACACATATTCTTAGTCTTTAATTCAAAAAATTGTTTTGTCTCTTTGTTTTATATGGAGTCCCTTGAAGAAAAAAATTGTTTTTAGCTCCTCCTGAAAATGTAAACATTTAGAGTTGTGGCACTTTTGAAGTAGCTGTAGTAGATATTTTAAAAGGAAAATTAAGTATTGGAAACCTGATATAATCAGCCAACTTTAATATTAAAATTGTTTTTGTTCCTGCAAAATCAAAAAAACTAATTTACGTTGAAGGGCCAATTTTTCAGTGCGAGCTTAAACTCTAGTCAAGTTAAAACGAGCTTAACTCATCAAAATTAAACGTTTAAACTCGGTTTAACTAGATATTTTAGCATTCGTTGAAGTTAAATTGACTTAAATTGTCATATAGGCCCTTATTATGAGCTGCGTTCGGCCTGATCGAACGAATTTGCATTTGGTACTATAACGTGCTTTCGACAAAGAGTAGCGCTATTGTGAATTTCGTTCATATTGTTTGTTCACGGTAGTATATTTCTATCAGGTGATCGTTGTATTATTTCAACTAAATACGATTGGTTTGAAAGTTGATTGCAAAAAATAAGACAAAAAGTTATGACTATGACGAAAATAATTTCCATAAGATTCGACGCTTCGTCAGAAGATTATGAAAGCTTGACGGAACTGGCTAAAAGTAGAAAACTGTTGAGCAATGCTTTTTTTAGCTAATCTTAAGCCACTTTGCTGTTGTTCTAACTGGTGGTCCTAAGCAATTTAATTCTGGCGTGAGTTCTTCCCATTACTTTTTCGCCTGAACTTTGGAACAAATATCCTTTGCAGTCAAAGTTTGCCTCCATCAATGAGACCAGTTTTTTTAACTGCGATTGGTTGCTTAGATCTGCATAAAAGTTACAAAAACAGTTCAATATTAGTTTTTAGTCTTTAAAAAGGAAAATACAATCACAAAATACTTAAATTTTTAACAATTTTTGCTCAGCACGCATCGCATCGAAAGCAAAGGGTACAAAAAACACGTCCAAGGACTGCTTTTATTAACACGCGTGCCTGCGTATTTGCATTTGTATGCAAAACAACAACGAAGCCAAATACGCTTTCGTAAGTTGGCGTACAAATAGCAGATCGAACAAATGGCAGACCAGGGTATTCGAACTGTGAATGGCCTTATTGAGATGTTTTAATGTTATTTGGGCTAGTTCTTAAGATGATCTAATGCGGAGAAAGTGCGAAAAAGCTGTAGTAGCTGAACTCTATTGTTATTGCATGTTTAAAAAAAAAATCCTATTCGACTGAAATTTCGATGAACAACGAACATTTCGATAGGATTGCACTGCTCATAATAAGAATTTTACTTTCGATACTCGTTGTTCGATAACCAGCGAAGATCGAACGTCGAAAGCAACTCATAATAAGGGCCATAATGTGTTTCTTTTTTGCCTAAACAAAGTTTAAACGTCCAATTTTGGTAAGTTAAGCTCGGTTTGATTTGACTAGAGTTTAAACTCGCACTGAAAAATTGACCATAAGAGTAAAAAAATACGTTTAAGCAAAATTTCCGTTAAGCCTCAAGTATCCAAACCTATGGTGATTTACGATTTATTCAACACGATTTAACGACAATTGTCTTTTTTTTTAACATTTTTAACCTTTTTCAAAATTTTCATAGAAATTTGCTATTTTAACGACAACTTTTTGTTAGTTTTATTTCAAAAATTTTGTGTTTAGAAATGCAGCTATAGGAGTATAACCTTGTATTTAGAAAAATAGCTAAAAATTTGTAACTTTCAAAAACTTAGTGTATAAAAAAAATATTTTACAACAGCTTGCCGTCCAAATAGCAATATATGTGTTTAGATATGTAATTTACTTTTCATAATTGACATTTAAAATATGATAAATTCTATCGAATAGCTAAAAACTAGTTTTTATACATTCAACAGCACAGACGGCATAGACAGCAGCGACATTAACAGAAAAAAATAAATGTAAAAAGCGCTGCCAGGGTTGAACTTTCAATTTGCGGTGGAAATATTAACTAACTGCGGTTGAAATTCCGAGAACAAACTCAAACACACTTGGTTTTTAACTTTCAATTCACGTTATCACGAATTCACAAATTATTAGATATTCGATTTTAACACATTTATATAAAAAGTACTTACGTAATTCATTTTTAATGATATATGTTTTCAATGTAGGCTTTATTTTGGTTTTTTGCTGTATTGTTGGTAGAAAATTCGTTTGGCGCTTTATCCTCATAGAAAATCCTCCAAGTCAATGACATTTAATATATTGCCACATAAACTTTTATAATCGTTACGCGAAAAAGATACCACTTAAAAAGTCATTAAAACGACTATGTTAAATGCATAACTTGTATATTGGGAAATTTCTGCGCTCACGTTTATTATTATATATTCGTCATATATATTCACATTTTTCGTATGTTTAAACGATGTTTTCGCGTAAAATTGAGGTAGAAAAATTTAATGCTTTATTTTACATGCATACAAATTTTATGTACAAAGTGACTTTACCAAAACGGCAAAATCTCTTTTAATTCCACAAAAATCTTGTGACTTTAATTAGTTTTATGATCTATGAAATTATTACATGAATTTAATTGTGAGCTTTAGATCAAGGAAGTTTTTAAAGAAGGCAACAACAACAACAACAACTCTGTATAGAGAATCACTTAGCTGACTAGACAGTCTGTTTCGGAAATCGCTACATTTTTCTCTTCAGTAGCCTTTGAGTGATTAAGCTGTGATCAACTCACTGTTTAAACTAGTATATGAGTGCGCAGATTTTGGAATTCATTCTTTTGAATTGTATGGCTGCTAATCATATAACATTTAAAAGCAGTAGGCTATTTATAGATCACCGCCATCAACTCTATCAAGGTTGCCATCTGTTCTAGTTGCTTCTTTCTATAGAAGCTCGAGAATAATTTGGTTTCTTAATTTTTTTGCTTCATCAGTTTTTGTTGCTTGTAGACATGAGAACGTTTGGGTGGCGTTTAGGAAGTGAGGTGTAAAGTGAAAGTTGTTTTTGAGTTGCATTTGAAAACACGGTGTGGAAATAAAGGCGTTTGAACAGTATTTTGAATATGAATTATATGATGTTATGATTTCAGAACAAAATAATTTTTGATATACATAAATTATTAAGTTAGTAAAAATTATAATATTTAGTGCATGAAGTGAAAATATGATTTGTTTTTTTTTAATTTGTTGAGTTCGAAATAAAACAATTACAACTGAATGTTTAAAAAGCAGTTAAATATCATAAAATGTTTATATAATATATTTACATACACTCACGTACATTAGGTAAAAACTGATTGAAAAAAAACTTAACAATTAACTTAATTGTTGAATGACCGAATTGGCATCTGCCTATTTATACGTGAATCTATTAGCTATTAGGCATTATGTGCGCGGTATAAAAATTGGATAGTTTTAGAATCATCTCTTGCTCAAAAAAAATTTATCAGTGAAAATTTTCTCAAATTTTAATGGATAGTTTGCACCTGTCCAAACACAAAATATACAAAAGTCTTTATTGGCTACATTTAGCTGTCCCTGAATCTGATAATAATAGTGATTTATTTTATTTACTGTAAATGAATTACTTTTCTTATTAAATTTCCAAAACTAATTTTTGGATGCATTTGACAAGCAGACAATGGACATTTAAATTGCCATGCAAAGCTTAGACAGCTTTCATTTGTATGGTGAAAAATGAAAATTGGATTTGAGTACAAATTGTTAGCTGAAATGTTTCTTGAATTTTGTTTTCTTTTTTATTTCATTTCTTAATTTATTTGTAACTGTATTAGGTATTAGGGTGTATCGAAAAATTTAGATCGTATTCTAAGAGGTCTCAAAAATTGCATAGGGTGGTCAAGATCTCCCAAATAAAATTTTAGGAAAAAATAAGGATGTCTTCCTCTCCCGCAAGGACAAAGTTGTTTTTTAAAGAAAACAGTAAAAAATCACGATCTCAAAATGCTTTGATTTTTGTAAGAAAAACTACATATGTCTTAAGGTAAAATTAAATAAACACTTTAACTAACAATATCCCGCCAAACAGGATGCCTTTCTCGATTTTCACCCAACAGGTCCTGTGTGAAGGATATTCGAATCTAAAGGTACATTCGGGATAGCACAGAACTTTTGATTCCTATCTGATCGTCTAAATTTTGGCGATTTTGATTATTGTGTTGACATTTTCCTTAAATTTGACGAAGTAATAATTTGCAATTTTTTCCATATGCATTTTCTTATTTTTGAGAAATGTATACTTGAATGCAATTTCTTAACTTTTTCAAAAATTAATATAAGGTTTAATATCTCGGGCACTAGAAGTGGCGGATATGGCACCGAAGATAATTTCCTTTATTTAGATTCTTCATATATTTCTGAAAAACACCCTGTCTAAAAGAATCAATTTATAACACCAGGTTAAGACCACGATTTTTTTTTCCTATTTCGATTTTTTAAAAAAATTTTCCGTCCTAGCATGAATTTTATTATTTCGTTAAAACACCTCAACTCAGCATTCAAAAAATTTTAAACAAAAATTTTAAGTTTCTGAGTTTGCCATTCGATGGGTCTTAGTTGACTTAACAATTTTTGTTTAGAAGTGTTTTAATGAAATAATAACCATAAAGGAGATATGAACAAAATTGTTGCATTTCATGCTTGAAGTAACTTTTTTAAATATCAAAATAGGAAAAAAATCGTGGCCTTTTCCTTCTGATTTAGAAAAGATATTTTTAGACAGGGTTTCGTTCAAAAGTATTTGCAGAATTGAGTATTTGCAGTATTTCCGAACTGAGAAAATTATCTTCGGTACCATTTCTGGTGCCCGAGATATAAAACCTTAAATTTGTTTTTTTTAAAAAGTTAAAAAATTCCATTCAAGTATACATTTCTTCAAAACAAGAAAATGAATATGCGAAAAATATACAAATTATTAGTTCGCCATATTTAAAGAAAGCCTTAACACTGTAATCAATATCACCAAAATTTAGACAATCAGAAAACAAGTAAAACGTCTGTGCTATCTTGAGTGGACCTTTAGATTCGAATATCCTTCACACAGAACTTTTCGGGTAAAAACCAAGAGAAGCATCGTGTTTGCCAAAATATTGTTAGTTAAAGTTTATATTTATTTTTGCTTTAACACATATGTAGTTTTTCTTACAAAAATTAAAGCATTTTGAGATCATAATTTTTTACTGTTTTTCTCAAAAAACAACTTTGCTCTTGCGGGAGAGGAAGAGATTCTTATTTTTTTGTAAAAATTTTTTTTGGGAGATCCTGACCACCAAATGCAACTTTTGAGACCTCTTAGAATATAAAATTCGAAAAAAATTGTAATTCGATACGCCCTATTAATAAAAAAACACACAATAAAATAATATCGACCGGCGTTTACTATGGATATAATATCATTTTAAAGAAAAATTAAATTTTTTGGAAATTCACATTTACTAAAAAGTTATTGTGATCTTTTTAAAATAAAAGAACTTTTCCCCCATAAATGGCCAATCGTCGTGCGCCAGCACTTAGCTCTGAGAACAAGAACATTACATTCGGAGTCGGCATAAAACTTATACCTAGGTCTAGTATCGAGTACTTCTTTAGAAACGTTTCACAACACGCACAACACAATTGATTATAAGAAATCAAAGTCCTTTCAAGGGCTCGAACGAAACGCATTGAATGAATAAAAACCAGCTTTATTGTTATTAAATTTTGTTGAAACGAAGGTTCATTTAATTTCATTTATAAACAAATATTTTATATTTATCATTTTCCCTGGCAAAACTAAGTAAAAGTTTCTAATATTACTAACCGTAGTTTTCGCCTGCTGCCATAATTGATTGATTGCTCGTGACTTGCACTTAAATTTTTTTAATAAAGAACTCATTGTTTAATAAAAAAACACACAATAAAATAATATCGACCGGCGTTTACTATTGATATAATACCAATAATCAAAGCAAGCAAATCTCGTTTATAGGAAAAAATATGACAAATTTTCTGCATTGCTTTTTACTGTTCTGTGTTCAAAATATGCCATGAGACAACTTTGATTTATATTATGTATCGCTACCTTAATATAGAAAAGCATTTAACTCAACTTTTTCAAAATCGATATTTTTGAGATTTTTGCAAAAAAATTGTTAAAGAAAAGAAATTGCTAATTGCTACAGCATTAAATTGGCAAGTCTTAAATAAAAAACCCCCCTTAAAAAAATTTTCAGCTGCAAAATTTTAATTTTTATCAAGTTTTTCCTTCTCCTGTAAAGTAAAAAAAAAATGAGTTAGGGCCTTTCTATATTAAGGTAGCGATATGTATATAGTACATGAACATGGTAATGACTGTGAGCCACTTTCTTTTATGAGTCGACGTGTCGCCAAGCTAGAGTTTTTGCCCAGTGATCGGAAAATTGAAGGTTCAAACCATGGGTTCGCCGGGTAAAACTTTAAAATAGTAAATTTTTTTTAGTTTAATCAACAAGGAAACAACAATTTTTTCAGACATTAAAATATCTTTTCGGTTAAATATTTTTGTATTTTGTATACTATTAAATCAAAGAAGTAACAAAATCAACGTATGGAGTATATATTTTTTAAACTGTATGCATTTCGTTTTTTATTTTTTTGTTCTATAAAATGTTTTTATTGTTTATTGTTCACAAAACTCGGGTGAAAAGCACCAAAGTTGTGATATTTTACATTTAAAAAAAAATTAATTTTTGTTTCTTGTTTTTCTCCATTTATTTGAACAGTTCTGGCTCATAAAAATGACAGTATTTTTAGCACCGACACTACTTTGATATTCTACCACTTTCTCTACAATGATATGCTTATGTTCTTTATGATAGATTTTAGCCGAGATTTTTTAATAGATTCGCCTATGTCTCACAAAATGAAGCCCGTAGCATACACTCTTCGCTGACTTTTCTGTAGGCAATAAAATAATCTTTTCAAATATGTAATTAAAAAAATATATGGTCGCCGCTGAAAATTTTTAAATAATTCATTTTGAACTTAAAATTTTATGACGTTTATTTCTTTTTGCATTCTCTCTTCGGCAAACCACAATAATATCCCCGTCCCCTCCACACAAGTCTCTTTCCACAAACAAAAAACTTTCGTGCAGAGGTACAACTCTCTATAATTTCTTTGTGTTAGTGATAGTCGTTTGCTGATGTAGAAGCATCAACAGCGCCATCTGGTAAAGCTTTTGTAAAATAAACGACAGAAAAAATTTCTCTTGTGCACTTATAGTGTCTCACCTTTAATTAAAATTAAATTACTTCTAGTCAAAATAAAGCAAAATCCCACACTCGTTCTAAATAAATATTATCAACCGAAAATACAAAACAGGAAAAATTAAAAAAAAATCACGCACGTTCGAGCAAATAGGGAAATGTTTTGCCTAACTTTCAAGTGATATTGCGGAAAAACGAAACCGAATTCAGAAAAATCCAACTCTCATTCCAAAATATAGTTTAATCTTAACATAATATCAAAAATTTCTAGAAGAAAAGTCTTAAAATGTGCAAATGAACAGGGAAATACTAAACATCCTTTTATGTAGACTGTCCTCTTAAGTGGGAAACATAGTTTTTCGATTTTGTATGATGTTTTTTGGGTGTTTGATATGCCTAAAACAGGCACTTTGAGGTTTATTGAAAAAAAGTCAATTTTAAACAGCTAAAATTTTTGTACAAAATGACTCAAAGTAATTCCACCACCAACTGTGATGTGAATATTTTTCGTAAAAAAGTCAAACTCGAAATTTTTAAAACGGTACACTTCTAGAAAAAACTTTCATAACGACCATGTTATTTAACGTAATCGAATACCATGAATTTAAATGCGAGCTTTAGTAATAATCGCATAACTTTAGTGACTTCTAAATCACCTTGAACTGATCTGAAATTTTATATTTTATCATTTATCATTTATTCGAATATTTTGAGGGGGATCGATTTAAAAAAAGACACTTGAATTTAAGGGCCACCTTAGTATTTACGTTATTTAAGTTTTTTAATCGATCTAAAGTAGCCAACTGAAAAGGTGTGTCCGGAGCTGACACGCACACTTTTTTATTTAATTTTATCAGTTTTCGTGGGACTTCTCTTAGACTTATCACATTTACTGCATCCATACATATACTCGAATAAATAATCGTTAAAAATTCCACAGCCTCCGAGATAACGCAAATACTCTAAATTTAGTTTGAAATTTTACAACAAAGTTAAAAAAATAATTACTCTTGTGCGGTATAGCTTTAAGCCTTTCCAGAAAAGAGGGAGAATCTGCTGGCAGTGACAGTGTGCGCTACTGGCCTTAAAAAAATGTAATGCAAAAATGAAATTTCGTGACTTTTAGTTGTTTACTTAAATTTTTTTTTGTCAAAAGTAATTTAATTTCTGCCTTTTAAATACAATTTTTCCCAAATTTTTTGAATTTCAGGAAAACGTTTTACGTCATTTTATTATTCCGTTCTTTTAAAATTTTTCTTTCAATGTTATTTTAGCCACTGAATAAGCCCATGGTTTCTAATGTAGCTTTTTCATTCTTGCTGAACCGTAAATATATTAACAATTTTTTATAATATTAAAGTTTGTTATAACCGAGCACTAAAAAACATTTATCGCAAACTCAAATCAAATGAATTAATAACATAAGTTGTGTTTGACATTAAGAAGAATGTGCTTAGTAAGATTGTTGAAAAACTTATCATCCCAAAAAGTTTGAAAATCGACGGTGACCTTTTTTCATACAGATAAGGCACTCAGTGTTTATGGAAAAAACTGACCTGTTCTTTGCCGGTTTTAATTAAACTTTGTAACGACCATAAATTTTGAGAATTTATGGCCATCACAAATAGCCACCACTAGCCACCAATAACCATAGAGCACACAATAGGAGCAACCGTCAAACATGCTCGCCAAGCGTGTGCGAGGTCAACTAGTAAGGTGTAACGACACCCTCAAACCCATCAAGCTCAAGCAGGAGACATCAAGCATGCAATGCAGCCATCTTAACGAGTGATAATAAAGCTTTAAAATGGCCGCGAAGAGCTTTTACGACGAAAAGCTTTGAGAATGACAAAGCATAAAAGGGAGTGCAGAACAGAAAATCGGTCTGTTTGCTGCAAGCCCGACAACTGTAAGTACGTGGTCCTCTGTGTTGGAAAGTATCTAATATTCATAACGCATGGTTTGGCCTGGACCCTGATTATTAGAGAAGAGTACAACTAAAGAGATTTGCTAATAGTCAAGGCATTTATGACCACACGCTCGAGTACTTGACGAGTTGCTCCGGCATAACGAGTTCCAGACAGTACGAGGACAGTGGGTAAGATCGTCAGCGCAAGGTTACATTTGCGGCCCAGTGAGCGCCAACGAACTCAACGCTATAAGGACAACATAACGTCTAGCGTCAAACGCCCCAAGAGCCAACGACTACGAACATCGAGAGCATCCAGCACAGTCTCACTTCGGCAGTATCAAGACGGCACCGAGGAGCCCCAGCCAGCGAAACTGATCGGTTTAGCTTACTACCCAGACGTACGCTTCGTTTGTCACAACTTGGATAGTGCCACTGGTCACAGGGATAACGCATGGTTTGGCCTGGACCTTCCCTGCCGCCGAGTATAACGACTCTTTGTTGTGACAACACTACCGTACAGGCGTGGACATTTTAGTAACCCTAGAGTGTCCATCCTGGAGTCGAAGTGTACAGCTACCACGGTCAGCGTCCATGGGCTCAAGCCGACCAGGCTGCAGAGTACACAGCGTCCGGCAAAACTGCAGATTTGCCCAGAAGACTGAGTTTGACACGTGCGTCATACCCAACGCACTCAGCTCAACACAACGCAGAGTACCCAGCGCCCGGCAAAAACCACAGATTTGCCCAGAAAACTGAGTTTGACACGTGCGTCATAACCAACGCACTCGGACCAGCGAGACTACAGAATATCCAGCGTTTGGCAAAACTACAGATTTGCCCAGAATACTGAGTTTGACACGTGCGTCATAACCAACGCACTCAGACCAGCAAGACTACGGAGTACCCAGCGTCCGGCAAAACTACAGATTTGCCCAGAATACTGAGTTTGACACGTGCGTCATACCCAACGCACTCAGACCAGCAAGACTACGGAGTACCCAGCGTCCGGCAAAACAGTATAGTTGCCCAGAAGACTGAGTTCGACACGTGCGTCGTACCCAACGCACTCAGACTACAAAACGCCGAATATTCAACGCCTAAGGAAGCAACAGATTCGCCCTAAGACAGAGGTCGACACGTGCGTCGAAATCAACGCACTTGGTCAACGCGAAAGCATCCAAGACGGGCTAGAGAGCACACGACTCAGGTGTGCTAGAGTGTACAACGCACAAGGGTGCAACCCAGCTGTATCGAGACGTGCTACGCCACACGCGATATTGGAGACGCGCTACAGAGAGCGCCCAAGGACAACGAGACGTACTACAGAGTACGTAGTCCCAGCTACGGCGAAAACGTGCCTACGCCGCACACAACATTGAAGACGTGCTGAGAGCACGCAACCCAGCTGTATCGAGACGTGCTACGCCACACGCGATATTGGAGACGCGCTACAGAGAGCGCCCAAGGACGACGAGACGTATTACAGAGTACGTAGTCCCAGCTACGGCGAAAACGTGCCTACGCCGCACACGACATTGAAGACGTGCTGAGAGCACGCAACCCAGCTATAACGAAGACGTGCTGAGAGCGCGCCACCCAGCTATAACGAAGACGTGCTGAGAGCCCGCAAGTAAGCCATCACCGACAACTTAAATTCATTATTTTATTTCCTTATTTACCGCGCAGGAAGCGCCATCCTATACGTTTTACATTTATTAAAGATAGATCTAAGATAAAAGCACTGAAGCTAAATTTAACAAACAAGAGTTCTTGAATTTAAAATAAAACCGCTTCAGCTTCTTTATTTCTGGGTCCCAAAATAGAAATTGTTTTGTGACAGGACTGCTGGTCCGGCGAGTGATACCCCAGCGTAAAACGTACCGTTACAAATGGCGCCCGAGCAGGGACCCTGAATAAAAAAGAAGTATTCGGTTTAAAGACGAGAAATAAGAACAAGGATTAAATAAAGGAAAATTTAGGAATTTAAAAGTTACAACATGGTCCATTCATCTTGGGTACACAACGTAAATAAAGAGACAAATCAGAAAATTTTAGAAGAATTCGGCTTGGACAGCTCAGGCAGTGCTGAAGAGCTACGTAAGCGGTTAACTACCTTCATCAAAGCCGGTGACTTCGAGGACGGAGTAGGAAAACGCCTCCAGGAGTTGGAAGCCCAATATACTCGAGCCATCTCCCCGAAACCACCAACAACAACATCTTTGAAAATGGACTTTCTAGACATTTCAACAGCAGAGTTGGAGAGCCAGCTGGAACCAGGAGTGACTACAGTTCGCCCACCCATCGTACCTTATACGAACGTTATCGAACAGGTGAGAAAATGGTCAACGAGGTACGACGGTGGACTGAACCCACTAGCATTTGTAGAGCGACTTGAAGAGCTTGCTAGCGTATATAACGTGAACGAAAATTTGTTGCCAAGGACGATGCCAGAATTGCTCAAAGACAGAGCCTTGACATGGTATCGCAACAATAATCGCCACTGGACCGAGTGGAAAACGTTTAAAAAAGATTTTTTACGATTTTTCCTGCCAAATCGATATTTTGAGCATCTGGATGACACCATACGCCAGCGGACGCAGCAGCCGAATGAACCTTTTAAAGATTTTGTCATTACCATGCAGGACTTGATGAGGCATGCGGAGTACAATGAGGACCAAAAGATGAAGAGGATTTTTAGAAATTGTCATGTGGACTACCAGTGGTACATAAAAAGAAAAGATTTTAGTACACTGGACGAGCTGATATCCTTAGCAGAGGACTTGGAGGACATTCGCATCGAAGGGCAGAAGTTAAGCACTCGCTCACGCGAAGAGCAACCACCGAGGGTCTCCCACCGGCCTCGTGAAGAAGTCGGAAAAGGAAAATTCCAGAGCATTGAAACGAAGTCGGAATTCGTCGATTTGAAGAGAGCTTGTTTCAATTGTGGAGCTACAGGTCACATGCAACGAGAATGCAGAGGCAAATCGTTGATATTTTGCCGAGTATGTGGAAGTAAATTTGTCAGGACAGAGGACTGTTGTAAGAAAGGTTCGGGAAACGCCAGAGGGACTCGTCAGGATCGAGGTGCGCACGAGCCCCAGAGAACAGCACCCCTACCAGCCACACGTCAGCCAAAGGACTCTCCCCTATAGTGTACGACGAGGGCCGAGTCGCTGCTCTCATCACCCTGGGCGGGAAAGAAGCGATAGCCACGATAGACACAGGGGCAACGAGGAGCTTTATCAGCCAGGACCTGGCCAAAGAATGGGCATCACGAGGCAAACTGATCCCCATGAAGACGGCGGTACGTTTGGCAAACGGTTATACAACTCAAGTCGAGGAGGCCCTGCTGATAAAAGTGGAATTAGGAGCACTGTGTAGGCAGAATGTAAAATTATTAGTTATGCCAACGACACTCGACCCGCTGATCCTCGGTCTGGATTTTTTGAGAGCGGTCAAAGCAGAATTGATCATCGGTGGTCATCGATTAACTTTGGACACAGGCGTGATGGATAGGAGCGAACCAATTTGTCCTGTCATAGAAAAAGGGCGGCAGCAACCGCGTGACCAACTGCAACCGGCGGCAGCAACCGCAGAAACAACTGCAAAAGGGCGGCAGCAACCGCGTGACCAACTGCAACCGGCGGCGGCAACCGCAGAAACAACTGCAAAAGGGCGGCAGCAACCGCGTGACCAACTGCAACCGGCGGCAGCAACCGCAGAAACAACTGCAAAACGGCGGCAGCAACCGCGTGACCAACTGCAACCGGCGGCGGCAACCGCAGAAACAACTGCAAAACGGCGGCAGCAACCGCGTGACCAACTGCAACCGGCGGCAGCAACCGCAGAAACAACTGCAAAAGGGCGGCAGCAACCGCGTGACCAACTGCAACCGGCGGCAGCAACCGCAGAAACAACTGCAAAAGGAGGTGACAACGGAGAAAAGGCTCTTGTCCCTAAAGAAAGGCCAGAAGGCAAGTGTGTTAACAGCAGGAAACGGGTAAAACGGCGGTGGCAACCGCAGAAACCAATGCAAAGAAAAGGCAGCGACATCTGCGTGAACAACTGTCGAGCAAAGGGCACCGACACCTGCGTGAACAACTGTAGCACAAACGGCAGCAACACCTGCGTGAACAACTGTAGCACAAACGGCAGCGACACCTGCGTGAACAACTGTAGTACAAACGGCAACGACACCTGCGTGAACAACTGTAGAACAAACGGCAGCGACACCTGCGTGAACAACTGTAGCACAAAAGGCAGCGACACCTGCGTGAACAACTGTAGGAAAGCGGCAGCAACCGCAGACAAAAATGCATTGTGGGAAAAAACACCCCAGCAACAAGAAAAAATTAATGTTTTCTTGAAGAAAGAGGTACAGGCCTTCGAAGGATTACGCGGTACCACTACAATCACGGAGCATCGGATCATCATGCGGGATGAACGACCCATTAAGCAACGCTACTTTCCCAGGAACCCGGCGATGCAGGCCGTCATCGACGCACAGATCGACGAGCTACTTGAAAAGGGATGTATCAAGCCATCTAGGAGCCCCCACAGCGCACCAATCGTTTTGGTCAAAAAACGGAATGGTGATTGGCGACTCTGCGTGGACTACCGACAGCTAAACGCAAAGTCTGTACCCGACGCGTACCCCCTTCCTCGGATCCAACACATCCTTGACCGGCTGCGGGACGCAAAGGTCATCAGTAGCTTGGATTTAAAAAACGGCTACTGGCAGGTGCCCATGGAGGAAAAAAGTAAAGAATACACAGCTTTCACTGTGCCTGGTCGTGGACTATTTCAGTGGCGCGTCATGCCTTTTGGACTGCATTCGGCGCCAGCCACGTTTCAACGTGCACTTGATTATGTGATAGGACCCGAACTGGAGCCGTTCGCCTTCGCATACCTGGATGACATTATTGTCACAGGAAGGTCAGTAGAAGACCATATGGTGAACTTGCGCAAGGTTTTCCAGAGGTTACGTGAGGCCAACTTGAGGATCAACGTGGATAAATGTGAGTTTTTTCAGGAGAAAATTAAATACTTGGGCCACATGGTGACACCCGAAGGGATCAGCACGGACCCCGATAAAATTGCTGCAATTCAGGAACTGCAACCACCAACCAATATACGAGAGCTACGACGCTGCTTGGGGATTGCTTCGTGGTACAGACGGTTTGTTGCAGAATTTTCGGACGTCGTCCAACCGCTCACCACACTACTCAAGAAAAATCGTCACTGGAAGTGGGAAGACGCACAACAGAAAGCATTCGAGGAGCTCAAATTACGACTAACGCAGGCACCCATACTGGCCTGCCCAGATTTTTCACAGCGTTTTACCCTGCAGACGGACGCAAGCAGCTACGGGCTAGGCGTCGTACTCACTCAAGTTTTAGATGGCCAGGAGCGGGTCATAGCATATGCGAGTCGACGTCTCAACAAAGCCGAAGAAAACTACTCGCCAACCGAGAAGGAGTGTCTCGCGATAGTATGGGGCATAAGGAAGATGCGCTCATACCTGGAGGGTTATGAATTCACGATCATTACAGACCATTTGTCCTTAAAATGGCTTAACTCGATCGAGAGCCCGTCTGGACGCATAGCGCGCTGGGCGCTAGAATTGCAGCAGTTCAGATACGAGATACAGTACCGCAAGGGAAAGTTAAATGTGGTCGCGGACGCACTGTCGCGACAACCAAGGGACGTACTTCTTAGGACAACAGAAGACGCCAGTGAGGACGTAAATTGTCCATGGTTGGACAGAAGATTAGAGGAAGTCCAACAGGAACCGGAAAAGTATCCGGATTATACAGTTGAAAATGGTCAACTATACAGGCACATTCCACGTAGAGCAGGCGACGAGGACTGCGCACCGTGGAAACTCTGTGTGCCAACGCCTTTGAGAAAGCGCGTATTAGAGGAAAACCACGATGATCCTGTCGCAGGACATCTAGGAATTCGAAAAACCATCGCCCGGCTAGCAAATCATTACTACTGGCCAGGGATGTTTCGTGCAGCAAGTCGTCATGTGCGCAATTGCACATCATGCCAGCGGTTTAAGCCGCAACAACAAGCCCCTGCCGGCCGCATGCTAACACAAATTGCAGAAGAGCCGTGGGCAATCGTATGCGTAGACTTCGTTGGTCCCTTGCCCAGGTCAACCCAAGGGAACACAATGTTGTTGGTGTTCCTGGACAAGTTTTCGAAATGGATAGAATTGAAACCACTAAGAAAAGCCACCACAGAGACGCTAAAAAAGGCCTTCAGAGAAAGGATTTTAGCACGGTATGGGATACCGAAGGTCTTGGTGTCGGACAACGGCACGCAGTTTACGAGCAAGGCATTCCAGGATTTTATGAAGGAATTAGGCGTGAAGCAGCAGTTCACGGCCCCTTATATGCCTCAGGAGAATGCAGCAGAACGAGCAAATAGGACTGTGAAAACGATGATAGCGCAGTTAGCAGACAACGAGCAGAAAAGGTGGGATGCAGTGCTGGCTGAAATATCGTTAGCACTCAACACAAGCGTATCAGAGACCACTGGTTACAGCCCAGCCTTTTTGACGCAGGGCCGTGAACCACGTTTGCCAGGCACCCTTTACAATGAGGTCACTTTTGGCACAGGTAACATCGAGCAGACTCCAGCGAGCAGAGCAAGCCAGTTACAAGAAGTTTACCAGCTAGTACACCGGAACTTGGAGCGTGCCGCTCAAGATCAAGCGAGGTACTATAACCTTAGAAGGCGTCATTGGCAGCCTAAAGTTGGTCAACAAGTGTTAGTCAAGCAGCATCACCTTAGCAAGGCAGTTGAAGGATTCGCCGCAAAGTTGGCTCCACGCTACGACGGCCCATACAAGATTTTGGGTTTCATCTCGCCAGTCATAGTGGAGGTGCGTCGTGAAGGAGAGTCACGAAAGAATCGCAAAAGAACTGCGCACGTCAGCGAATTGAGGCAGTATGGCCAAGACATTGCTGAATCATCGAAAACCAGTCAATAACGAGGCAAGTACGCAGATAGCAGTGAATGGCGCAGTAGTCACCAGGAGATCTGGACGGACACCAGTCAAAATCTCCACCCAAAAACATCGCACACACTAGAAATTCAACAAACGGCCAACAGTCAACAAGTAACCAACAAGCAAGTCCGACGGACCAAAGCAGTGAAAGAATCACAAGAAAAACCAAATGGTAAACTTGGGCAGTACAACGCGAACACAAGCTTTAGAGACACATGCATGCACAGATCTAACCAACGGAAGAAAACATTCAAATGAAAAAATCACGCGAAAAATGAAGTACATGTCATTGAAAACTTGGCAACAGGTGGCCACTCTAAAACAAAAACGGCAAACTGAGGTTTACTGGGTTACAAGCGAATTTTAACAGCACAGTCGTTTATTTTATTCATTGTGTGCAGACGTGTTTTTATCAAAACAATCTTCTCGGAAGTTAATAGCGATTTTTTAAACGGAATAATGTGTGACAACAAAATGGAGGAAAGCGTCAAGCGCTATCGTGCACGACAGCAGGAATTGGAGGCAAGGAGGCCTCGTATCGTTATGTTAGGCGACGAGTGGATGGACGTGCAAGGCCCGAGGGGTCGTTTACGGGCACGACCAACCAACACTGGCTCAAGAGCCAAGCGGACGAGGAGTCCGATACGACGCACTGCGAAGAAGCGTGCGACGACGCCAACAGCTTTAATGCGTAGTAGCAGTGAGACGTCGACTGAGGTTGAGTGGCAATCAGTGGCAAAATGCAAAGGCAGCGTACCAACTATAGAATCGCCGACATCACCCATCACGCCGGTGGCTGGAGCACCTATGCTCGCCACCAGGCCACCAGTGACAATAGTTACCGCACGGGGCAGTACAAGCCGTGCTAGTAGCCAATCACCGGTAGCAGAGCCTGTAAGTAGCACACGGGGAGCTATTACAGGGCGACCAGCATGCGCTAGAGGACGCGCAACCACGCGTCAGTCAGACATGCCCCCAGCACGACAGATGTTGTCTGTGGTCGGAGCCATAGAGGCCGCCACAGGGCAACTAGAAATGCCGACACCGAGTGAGCCCGTCACCTTATGTGACCCGGCTGCACCATTAACGGATGGTAGGGACACCATCATACCCCAACCTGCAGTAGCGCAGTTAACACCCGCTGCAGGGTTGGACGACAGCAAGCCTGCCATGTACCCGGCAGCATCGAAAGTATATGCGAGCCCACAGCCCATATACACAATAGGCTCCTACAAAATGGGCAAAGGTAGCCAAACGATAAATAGCTCAGACTATGCATGCCTAGCAGAAGGCAGATGGCTAAACGACGTAGCGATAGACGTGTTCCTGAGATGGATCTGGTACGAGGGTATCCCAGACGAACAGCAGCGCAACACGGTCTACATCTTTTCATGCCAGTTTTTCGCTGCACTCACGGGTCAAGACCGACCAACATTGTGCCGACCAACAGCTGCAGAAGCTTACCAGAGGTTGAAGAATTGGACCAAGGCAGTAGATCTTTTTGGAAAAGACATCATTCTGGTCCCAGTGAACCAGCATAATCATTGGTACCTGGTTGCGGTAATGCATAGCAATCTAGCAACGAACGCCAGCGAGGCTGACATACCGCTAGATGCCCCACGCGCGCCATGCATCCTAATTATGGACTCCTTGTCCACAGGAAAGCATCAAGCAGCCGCAGCAAGAAGACATGCCGAAGCCGTCGATGCCATAAGGGCATATCTACAGCTAGAATATGCCGCCAAACACCCCAACGTAGCAGAACGAAGCCGTCGGCTTAGCAAGGAGAACATGCCGTGGCATGTAGTGCCAGTCATGCAACAACGAAACTTGCATGACTGTGGGGCATTTCTCTTGCACCACGCCGTGGAACTGTTGAACCATCCTATCGCAGACTTTCGGCCGCCGATGCAGCTTAATAAGGCCTGGTTTAGACCATATGCCACCGAACGCAAACGTCGCCAAGCAGCGCGACTAATTCGTCTCATTTGCCAACGCAGACCGGCCTACATATCCGACGAAATAGCTTGGGTAAGTGCACCGCTACCCAACATTAAGTTGCCTGACGTCACGACGGACGTTGAAAGCAGCAGCGATTCTGAGAGTAGCAGCAGCGATACCGGAGGCAGCAGCGCTACGAAAAGTAGTAGTGACGCCTATAGACATGGCAAAGGCAGCGATAGCGACGCCAACATGGTAGATGAGGGCATACAGAGCTACCACATGCCCAGCCCAGTGGCTGCGTACGAAGACGTAGTCATGGAAGAGGACAAGCCCAGCGAAGACGAGGACCGGCACGGGCATCGTAACTACCTGCATCGAGGTGAGTTAGTACCCGTGGGTCCCAGATTACTACACGAGTCGGAGTGGCCAGATCAGGTCCGCCAGCAGATCGAAGCCGATCCCACGGCCCACCTGGGCCCTAGGCGTAGTAAATTCATAGTAAAGACGCCCAACGAGTGGTACCAGGTACGGACCACTATTCGAGAGGGAACCAAGGTTCTCGCAATGCCCCCCAAAGTAAGGAGGGGATGTAACGACCATAAATTTTGAGAATTTATGGCCATCACAAATAGCCACCACTAGCCACCAATAACCATAGAGCACACAATAGGAGCAACCGTCAAACATGCTCGCCAAGCGTGTGCGAGGTCAACTAGTAAGGTGTAACGACACCCTCAAACCCATCAAGCTCAAGCAGGAGACATCAAGCATGCAATGCAGCCATCTTAACGAGTGATAATAAAGCTTTAAAATGGCCGCGAAGAGCTTTTACGACGAAAAGCTTTGAGAATGACAAAGCATAAAAGGGAGTGCAGAACAGAAAATCGGTCTGTTTGCTGCAAGCCCGACAACTGTAAGTACGTGGTCCTCTGTGTTGGAAAGTATCTAATATTCATAACGCATGGTTTGGCCTGGACCCTGATTATTAGAGAAGAGTACAACTAAAGAGATTTGCTAATAGTCAAGGCATTTATGACCACACGCTCGAGTACTTGACGAGTTGCTCCGGCATAACGAGTTCCAGACAGTACGAGGACAGTGGGTAAGATCGTCAGCGCAAGGTTACATTTGCGGCCCAGTGAGCGCCAACGAACTCAACGCTATAAGGACAACATAACGTCTAGCGTCAAACGCCCCAAGAGCCAACGACTACGAACATCGAGAGCATCCAGCACAGTCTCACTTCGGCAGTATCAAGACGGCACCGAGGAGCCCCAGCCAGCGAAACTGATCGGTTTAGCTTACTACCCAGACGTACGCTTCGTTTGTCACAACTTGGATAGTGCCACTGGTCACAGGGATAACGCATGGTTTGGCCTGGACCTTCCCTGCCGCCGAGTATAACGACTCTTTGTTGTGACAACACTACCGTACAGGCGTGGACATTTTAGTAACCCTAGAGTGTCCATCCTGGAGTCGAAGTGTACAGCTACCACGGTCAGCGTCCATGGGCTCAAGCCGACCAGGCTGCAGAGTACACAGCGTCCGGCAAAACTGCAGATTTGCCCAGAAGACTGAGTTTGACACGTGCGTCATACCCAACGCACTCAGCTCAACACAACGCAGAGTACCCAGCGCCCGGCAAAAACCACAGATTTGCCCAGAAAACTGAGTTTGACACGTGCGTCATAACCAACGCACTCGGACCAGCGAGACTACAGAATATCCAGCGTTTGGCAAAACTACAGATTTGCCCAGAATACTGAGTTTGACACGTGCGTCATAACCAACGCACTCAGACCAGCAAGACTACGGAGTACCCAGCGTCCGGCAAAACTACAGATTTGCCCAGAATACTGAGTTTGACACGTGCGTCATACCCAACGCACTCAGACCAGCAAGACTACGGAGTACCCAGCGTCCGGCAAAACAGTATAGTTGCCCAGAAGACTGAGTTCGACACGTGCGTCGTACCCAACGCACTCAGACTACAAAACGCCGAATATTCAACGCCTAAGGAAGCAACAGATTCGCCCTAAGACAGAGGTCGACACGTGCGTCGAAATCAACGCACTTGGTCAACGCGAAAGCATCCAAGACGGGCTAGAGAGCACACGACTCAGGTGTGCTAGAGTGTACAACGCACAAGGGTGCAACCCAGCTGTATCGAGACGTGCTACGCCACACGCGATATTGGAGACGCGCTACAGAGAGCGCCCAAGGACAACGAGACGTACTACAGAGTACGTAGTCCCAGCTACGGCGAAAACGTGCCTACGCCGCACACAACATTGAAGACGTGCTGAGAGCACGCAACCCAGCTGTATCGAGACGTGCTACGCCACACGCGATATTGGAGACGCGCTACAGAGAGCGCCCAAGGACGACGAGACGTATTACAGAGTACGTAGTCCCAGCTACGGCGAAAACGTGCCTACGCCGCACACGACATTGAAGACGTGCTGAGAGCACGCAACCCAGCTATAACGAAGACGTGCTGAGAGCGCGCCACCCAGCTATAACGAAGACGTGCTGAGAGCACGCAAGTAAGCCATCACCGACAACTTAAATTCATTATTTTATTTCCTTATTTACCGCGCAGGAAGCGCCATCCTATACGTTTTACATTTATTAAAGATAGATCTAAGATAAAAGCACTGAAGCTAAATTTAACAAACAAGAGTTCTTGAATTTAAAATAAAACCGCTTCAGCTTCTTTATTTCTGGGTCCCAAAATAGAAATTGTTTTGTGACAGGACTGCTGGTCCGGCGAGTGATACCCCAGCGTAAAACGTACCGTTACAACTTTTATAAACATGATGAAATTGTTTCAGTAAAAGGTATACCATCTATTAAGCAGAATTACTGTTAAATAGTTCCACTTAAATTTTTGTAAACATTTTAATTTGGGCAATAGAAAATTATTATATGAAATTGATATTATATACTAAAAAATATTTAAAGTTGACTTAAGACATTCCTTGTATTAATTAACATCAATAACTTATATGATGATAAATACATAAGATATACAGAATTTTCCTTACAATACAGAACATTTATGCCTTTCCATTTATGGATAGTCACCATAAACATACAGCAGCTGACAATAACACAGTGATACAAAAGTGAAAAAAAGAAATATGCAGGGGTTCTCATGCAGCAATTCTGTTTTGCTGAAGTCCATAGAGTACGAAAAAACTTATACTTTTTCTCAGTCACTTCGTTAAGTAAGTTTTTTTATAACAAATGTAGTGATATAACGATATTCCCAAAATTACAAGTTCAAAAAATCATAAGTTTACTCTGCATTAATCGATTTTCAAAATTTTGCTTTTATTTTACAGATCTGATTTGTACCTTTTAATAAAAAAAAAACATTTTGGCAATCAGTTCAAAAATGGCTCAGTTACGGTCGATAAAGTAAAAAAAAAAAAAAAAAATTAAAAAATGTTCATTTTCATCTCGCTCTAAATTGACCGTTAGGCAGAAAATTCTGCTTTTTTAAATTTTATTGACAATCATATTAAAGTAGGTTTCTAAAACAGGTAGGGTCATAAAAATCGGTTACAAAATGAATCAGTTACGCCAAGTTTTGTGATAACATGTTTTTTGCTTTTTTTGTGTTTTTTTATTAAAAGGTACAAATCAGATCTGTAAAATAAAAGCAAAATTTTGAAAATCGGTTAATGCAGAGTAAACTTATGATTTTTTGAACTTGTAATTTTGGGAATATCGTTATATCACTACATTTGTTATAAAAAAAATTACTTAACGAAGTGACTGAGAAAAAGTATAAGTTTTTTCGTACTCTATGGACTCCAGCAAAACAGAATTGCTGCATGAGAACCCCTGCATATTTTGTGTATAGCACTGTGTAATCAACGTAGCAAAAAAAATAAATATTTTATACATTATACTTAAATATCTAATAAAATTTTTAAACTATAAAACCCGGGGAAAAATATACTTTTTACCCAAGCTTGTATAAATTGACTTAGTTGCAATTATTATTAACAAAACAGTTTGAGCATTTTATTTTTGAATATGTGGCAGCCTTTTGATTTGAATTCAGAATATAACGAAATTACGGAGAAACCAGAATCAGTTTGTGCCCATTATATAAATGGCTTTACCCAGCACTCTAGGGGACAATAGTGCAAACTTATTTTAGATAGCTTAAGAACTGATCAAACAGTAAAAAGCTTTTTGAATTCGCCGATAAATTTTCAAGCTCATTCAATTTAGCAGCATTCTGTTGTCAACATATGTGATTACAGAGATCGGTCATTTCATATTCGCCGGATGCTGCGAAAAAGATGCTAACTTCACACCGGTATATAATTCTGTGTAAACAAAGAGTAACGACTAAACTCAAAATATCGTAAAAAAGCGATATGGCATTGTCTTTATTGCCAATCTTTGATAGAATACAGTAAAACATTTTTTTGCACAGAATCGATAACCACTTAATTCTGCACCTATTACCGTTTGTAACGTTTCATATATTTCAGGAAAAAGGTCGGAGTTATTGCAGTAAAAATATGGTTTCTTACGATAATTTGAGTTTAGTCGTTATTCCTTGTCGACACAGAATTAAACACTCCTTTGAAACGTTTAACATAATTACATATTATCACAAACGTCTAAGACTTTTAACCCTTTCGGAATTCTTTCTGCCTTAGGCTCTTTTTCTCGTTTGAGGCCCCCCCCTCCATTAATAACAGAACATTTTTAAAACACTATTTTACAAAAGAAATTTTTTTCTGCCCACCGTATCTCACTATAGCTTTCTCATGAAGTTTGGCCAACTAAACACAAAAATTTTTTATGGAACATTTAATTTTTTTTTTTAATATTTTTATTTTTCCGACTTTTTCAAGTTTATCTCGAGTTTAAATTGACTTATTTAACCAGACAAGCACTTAATTTAAAGGTAACTGAGCCTTATACAACTTGTCATCACATAGCTTTGAGATCAGCACAGTAATTCATATGCTAGCGATATTTAAAAGTAAAAAATAAAACGATTTAATGACAAAAATCGGGATCAAAAATTCACATATCGTACTGAAAAAAAGAGAAATTGCAAAGATTGCAAAAAACAAGCTGCTTTTAATTAAAATCCATGCATAAATGGAGAAGTTATTAATTTTTTAGTGAAATACCTTAAGTCAGCTTTTAAACGTTTTATCTTTCTTTTTTGATTATTTTAAAATTCAGCATTTGATATAAATTTTTATTTTTTTTATTTCATTCTATTTATTTCGTCTAATGATATATTATCTACTTATGTTCTATGTTTTTCCATCTAACAAAGTAGGTGCATGTGTGAATATACATAATTGCAATAGCAAATTTCGTCTTCCTTCGTTACACACTTTACGTAAGACTCGTGGCGGTTCCTGTAGATAGTTTTTTTTTCGCCTACAACCAAAAACCCACGTTGTTGCATGCGAGATGCGAATAAATCTTATTTTTCTTTTATGAGCTCCAAATCTCGAACCCAATCGTTTAAGTCTTACCGTTAGAGTTATTGTAGATCTATAGTATCTCCGCAGCTAAATCGCTTTCACGGATTTTCTGGTGATTCAATCGTTCCTTGTTTGCTTATGAGGGCCGAACCAGGGAACACTGGATACGGAAGCTCAAATGAGGTACTAGAAACATCGCAAATCCCACTAGGGCACAATTCCATTTCAAGGTCTTTCCAAAGCTAGTACAAAGCATAACGAATAAATATAGAAAAAAAAACCAATTCAAACCAGGCCTCGCAAACAAACTCTAAAGAAAAGTATTTTTCTGTTCTGTTTGTTTCTTCTTAAGATCACAACAAGTATTTTGGTATGTTTAGTTTTCTCTCTCCGATTCAAAAAGTTGCACAAACCGAAGCAAGCAGAGATGAGAGAGAAAAGCAAAATGAAATGTTTCTTTTTTCGAATAGAAATGTTTCTTTTTTCGAATAGAAAAAACTTCCTCTCACTGTTATGCTTTTGAATCGCGGGCACAAAAACAATCAAAGTAAAGTATCTTTAGCGATCTCTTGTAGGTTGCTGGAAGCACACAAAATCCGAAGAGAGATCTGCAATGTTTGTTCGTTTCATTTATTATGCGATTTTTTTTTTGTGTTGAAAAAGTTATTGCGTTGGAATTTTTCTTTGTTTTGTTGTTTTTATTGAATTTGTTGTTTTATATAGATGCGTTGTGTTTTGGTGCATATGTATATGAGGTTACGTTTTGTTCGTGAAAAATACAATGCCTCGATTAGAATAAATGCTGGAGTAATAAAACGAAGTGGTTGCAATTGGACAGTGCACAGCTGGGGTATTTAAAATTTATTGAATTGTGTAGATATTAGAAATTACATTTTTCATTTCTATCCTAATTTTTTCGAGTAAGGAGTGCTTAAAAATGGAGAAATTGTTAAAATTATCAATAATATGCACTTCTTGAAAGTTATTTCTAGGGATGTGACGGAGCTCCGTATCCGCATCCGCATTATTAGTTTTTTGATATCCGCATCCGCATCTAAGATCTGTATTTTATTATCAACCCAAAAAGAAGAAGATAGGAAACTAAGAAGCCGTCAAGTATATCCCTTTCAGACCGTGATGCATCAGTTCTGCGGGTAACTTTTAGTCTAAATATCTTTACTGCTATTTCACGAATGTTTATCAATTTTACAAGTATCGATTGCGCAGGTTATTGTTTATGTTTGCTTTTCATATTGTTTGGCTTTTAATTTTGTCGTATCGCTAATTTTCACGAAATTCTTGCGTCACATTTAATTTTTATTTAAATGAGTCGTAGATGTTAATTGTTTTTTCTCATATACTACAATAATAGCGCAATTTTAGTAAAGTAAACATATTTTAAATAAAAAAATTATATATTTTCAAATCTCAAATGATTTGATAAGATTTCATGAAAAATAAATAATTTCAGTACAAACTTGCGTTCTTAAAAATCCTTGAAGGATATGAAAATATCAAAATTTAGGCATTGAATATATTTTCATATCATATAAAGACCATTTACTCCAAAAAATCATAAAAAAATTCTCAGTAGCTTAGCGTCAGGTCTGAAAGGGATATACTTTACTTTTTATAAAATACAATTTACCCTTTATTAAATTTAAAGACAGTAAAACCTCAGAAATTAGAAGCTAACAAAATAAGAATCATCTAGAAATTAGAAGTTGAATTTTCAAAACATTAAAGCTTAGAAGATTGTATTCTAATCTCCAAAGTAATTGTTTATGCAATTTATATTTAACACTACAGCGTTTTCTACGAATAGTTGAAAATGGAGCTAGTGACCTTATTATGTAAAATGTACGCAATCACCTCACTTGGAGTTTCTTGTGTGGCAATAATTTTCATAAGAAAATTTCAGTGGGTTAAAAAGATTCTGTTTTACTTCATATGAAAAAGAAATTTACCAGACCAAGTGACTAAAACAGCCCAAAAATCGACAAATAAATATCCAGACAAAAGAACGTTTTACAAAGTAAGGCCATTTACATAAAAATTTGTATAATATTCTACACATTATCAGTGTGCAACTTTTATCCAGTAACTATATCTTTACATTATTACTTGAAATGAACTAAACTGCCGTATTTTTTGAGTTCTTTATATTTAGGAAAATGTTTTAATAAATCGTTTAAATCAAATTTATATATAAAGATACACATATACCTAGCAAAACTGGATATAAGAAAAAAAAACCTTAATTTCTTTTTTTCATTAAAATGCACCAAAATATACGTTAAAGTACTGAAAAATATCCCCGTACGCCACACGGAATGCGTGATATCATCATGGTCGTACAGGGTTAAAATCAAATAAAAGACTTAAATAGAAACGACTTACCGAATAAAATAATTTTGGCTGCGAAAATCGGTCAAAACCCCAACGTGCGCTGCTAAACGAATTTTGTTTTGCAATGTTGAATATGTCCCAATGGTCGTAAAGGGTTAAAATAAATAACAGACTTAAATAGAAACTACTTATCGACTTAAATAATTCTGGCAGCCTAAATCGGCCAAATACTCCAATGTGCGCTGCAAAATTATTTTTTTGTAATGTTAAAACGGGTTAGTAGTGTTTAAAATATCCCAACGGTCATACAGGGCTAAAATCAGAAAGTAGACTAGAATAGAAACTGTTTACCGTATAAAATAATTTTGGGCGCCTAAATCGGTCAAACACCTCAATGTGCGCTGCAAAATTATTTTTTCACAACGTTTAAAAGTGTTTAAAATGTCCTTATGGTCGTACAGGGTTAAAATCAAAAAGGAGACTAGAATAGAAACTATTTACCGTATAAAATAATTTTGGCTGCCTAAATCGGTCAACTGCTTAACGAATTTGTTTGCAATGTTGAATAGTGTTGAATATGTCCCAATGGACGTACTAATTATTTTGTATTAATTAACGTATTAATTTTGGCTGCCTAAATCGGTCATATACCCCTACGTGCGCTGCTAAATGAATTTTCTCAGAAACGAGACCTAAGTTTTCGCCTCTGTAAATTCCTATACTGAAAATTTCATCAAAATCGCTTAGGCCGTTTTCGAGAAATCATTTACAAACAAACATATAAACAAATAAACAAATAAACAAACTAACAAATATTGCTCGTTTAAAAGAATAAGAAAGATAAAAAAAAAATAAATAAATAAACTGGCCATTTCAGCCCTTGGAAGGACTTTGACCTAGCTTCTATTGATCAATTGTGTTGTGCGTGTTAGTAAATGTTTGATCACAAACGACCGAGAACTGGACCTACGTGTTTAATGCCGATTCCGAACAGCTTATGTTCTCAAGAAGCTTTACATGGCAATTTTTACTCTCTGAGGTTTGCCATTGTCTGCAGAGAGGTGACGACCGAACAGAAAAATTAATTCAATTGAAATACTTTCTGTCTGAGCTGGAATTGAACCCGGGCTACCGAAGTTCTCTAGCTTAGGGGCCACGCACACTACCCACTAAGCTACGACCGCCACAATAAGAAAGATATCAAAAATTAAATAACTAGGAGCGTGAAATGTATGAGCTGGTCATATTAATTTTTTCTCAATCAAAATTTTATCTGAACACACCTACCTTCTACCTGCCACCATTCTGGGGGTCCCCATACAAATAACCATGTCACTTAAACCATGTCGTACAAACAAAGAGTAGTAAAGAGTTTTCAGTTCTGCACAGTTACGTTTGTGCAGACATTTTCAATAAGTGAAGATTGGGCAAAAATGAATGTGAAGAAAGGTGATAAAATTGAAATTTGTCGCCTGACTTTGCTCAGCTCTGCTTAACTGACGTTGCTTTGTGGTTGCGAAGCTTAGCGATGTATGAGCTGTATGAGTGCGAAGAAATATAAAATAGAAAGCGTGTGATGAAGCGAAAAGAAAATAGTTTGCTATTGTTTCTTTTCGCTTTGCTATGACTTTTTTTGTTTCCTATAAGAATTTTGCACTCATCTGAATATTAACATTTTTTAGCTAGATTGGATTTGGTAGATTGAATGAATTTACCAATTTCAATCTTTTTAAATGATGAAAACATTTTTATGCAATTTTCTTTTAATTTTGCTGGTACTATTATGTATTTAAGAAAGTTTTTAATTTTAAGCTAAATTTGAAGCTAAACATTTTGATGCCCCTTTTCTTATAATTTTGCAGGCGCTATGATTTAAGAAATTTTTTAATTTGAAGCTAAATTTTTTAGCTAGATTGAATTTGGTAAATTTAATGAATTTACCAATTTCAATCTTTTTTAATGATGAGAACATTTTTATGCCCTTTACTTATAAATTTAAATTAATTCTTGCAGGTACTATGTATTTAAGAAATTTTTCATTTTTATCAATTTCCAGGTACTATGAATTTAGAAAATTTTTTCATTTGTAGCTAAGTTTTTTAACTAGATTGGATTTGGTAAATTAAATAAATTTACCAATTTCCAGTTTTTTTAATTATGGTTAATTGATTTAAATAATTTTTAATCTACATATATACATATATGCGATGTATAGTGGCTCACACCTTATTTCGTGTGAACATATATTTTTGTTACAAAAATGTTACTATGTTACAAATAAAGCAAAATTGCATAAAAATCTTGACGCACCCTGTCTTCTACAACTCTCTCTTAGCTTATTGTAAAAATTTTGCACAAAAAACAAATTGCAATAGCTCAGAGAGCGAGAGAGAGAGAAAAAAAAACAATTATTGATCTCACAACTTATTTCGTGTTGTTATTTTACAAAACAAATTAAATTAAGAATAACGGCATATCTTGCAAAAAATAAGCTGCATCTCTTACCTTCTAAGAAGTTAATCATATTCTGGCGTTAGTAGTAATTTTCAATCGCGTTTGTCAACATGGGACGTCGAACATCATTTGAAGTGCGTGAAATAGTTATAAAGCATTTTCAGCAGGGGAAATCCCAGAAAAAAATCGCAAAAATTGTAGATTTGAGTTCGTCAACTGTTCAGTATAGCGTTTAACGCTACGTACGTGAAAACCGCAGACAAGACAAAGGTAGAAATGCGCCAAATAAAATTTTTACTGAAAGTGATGAGAGGTGGATACTGAGAAAAATAAAACAAAATCCAACTTTAAGTGCCCCAACAATAGCAAAAGATGCTGAAAATTTCTTAGGCAAAAAGTGTAGTGCAGAGACTATTCGAAGGGTACTCCGAAAAAATGATTTTAATAAACGAACTCCACGAAAGAAGCCATTTATAAGCCAAAAAAAAAATCATATATCCAGAGTAAAGTTCGCAAAGGAACATATAAGCAAGGACGAACACTTTTGGAATACGGTAATTTTTGCAGATGAGAGTAAGTTCAACCTTTTTGGGTCTGATGGCAATGCCTATGTGTGACGCAAACCCAATACCGAGCTTGAACCCAAAAATTTGAAAGGTACTATAAAACAGGGTGGTGGACATGTAATGGTATGGGGCTGTATGTCCAGTGCTGGAGTGGGAAATCTAGTTTTTATTGATTCTACTATGGATAAAAAACAATATTTAAAGATCCTCCAGGATAATTTAGTTTAAAAAGCAGAAAAACTGGGCATTGGAGATAGTTTTCGGTTTTACCAAGACAATGACCCAAAACAAAAATCGAATCTTGTGCAAACGTGGCTTATATGGAAGTGTCTTCACATTGTCCAAACGCCAGCACAATCTCCAGATATCAATGTCATAGAGAATCTGTGGCATAAACTTGAGTTGGAGATCCGCAAACACACTATTTCTAGCGCTGCTACCTTGAAGTCAGCTTTGCAAACGGAATGGCAAAAAATATCACCTGCTTACACAAAAAAATTGGTTTCATCGATACAATCCCGGCTAAAAGCAGTACTTAAACAGAAGGGTTACCAAACTAAGAACTAATTTTAATCAAAAAATCAAAATAGTACGCAAAACGATGCTAAATATTTTGAATACACGAAGTAAGCTGTGACCAATTAATTGAATTAATATTTTTATTTACTTAATAAATCTGTATCTGAATATTTTTCTGTTACTTTTTATAACTTGGTTAGTTAAAAAGATCTTGAACTTTAAACTGTGTATTGTGTTTTATTCATTTTTATCATTTAAAAGACAATTTTTTGTGTTATTTCATTAATATTGTTAACACACGAAATAAGATGAGAGCCACTGCATATACTTTCTTTATGTAAAAATATATGCTTATACAAATTTCTTTCAATTGTTGCAGATATTTAGAAAATTTTTTATTTTAAACAAATTCAGAATGTTTACGAATGCGTTCAAAATATTAAAAACCATGTAAAAGCTTAAAATTTAAGTATTTTTATTTTCAAATCCAAAATATAAAAATAGTTATGTTTGTTTATTAATGAAAAATGGTACCTATAAATATTAAAAAACACTTTATTTCATTGTAATTACCTTCTTTAAACAGTAATTGTTATGGTGACATAAAGTTCCTTGCCTTTTTCTGTATTTAGATTTTTTAGTAAATCCTGCATATAATTTATATGCATATAATTGATTTTAAATTTTTTTTCATATTCTTGAATAGTTCAACAAAAGTAATAATATAAAAAAATCATTTTTTAGAAATCTTTTGACTTAAATCTATATGTTGGAGGCATTTCAAAAAATTTTTAATATAACCAAAGACAAAATGTTTAAATTTCAATTCTAGATTAAGTGTGGTACATGACTTACCTTAGTTTATTCTTCTAATTTAATAAAAATTCCAAATTTAAAGTACTGACTCTTATTATTTAATTTAATACGGTGCTTATTATATTATATAATATCTTCGAAACTAGAATGAAATCTTATTACATATTGTAATAATTAAAAACTAAATGAAAATCTTATTAATTAGTAAATCTTATTTGTTAGTAAATTTAATACTTTCACTTGAGTAGTTTTAAGTTGTAAATATCTACTTTATTATTTTACTAAGTTAGTTAATTTCATTTAAATTGTTTGTCCATTAGTAGATAATTAATTACATTATGTAAGTAGTTTTCAATTTAGTTTTAAGTCATTAAATTATGTACCCAACCCGACACATTTTTTGACATTTTATTAGTGTTTCAAAAAAAATATATATTTGTGTCAAAATAAAATAGAATAATACTATGATCACACTGAGTTAAAATTAAGTAATTTTGTGAGATAATTTCGAAATTGTACAGAAGCGTTTACACCGGGTTTTGATAATTTCGTTTGACGTTTCATTTTTTGCTGTGAACTAATTATTATCATATAATTTTTGAACAAAATACAGCAGCATGAATCCAGAAGAACTTTCAAGAATTGTTTTATTTAATTTAAATGATCTTGAAGATACAGAAAAATGTGTAGATTCTGTGATAAATAATATAAAGCATATAAAAAAAAACGACAGGATTTGATATTGAAAATCAACAATCGAAAGATTGTGTATTTTTATTTTGACGTCGTTGCTTGAAACAAATAAATTCAGTTTTTCCAGCTCCAGACGCATCTCTTCATATATGTGAAGATTTCTGCGTACCCTACGCAACCCATCAATCCGGTCCGCCCAAAGCTCGACCAAGTACTCTTCTTGGCGCACCGTTCATATAACTTTCTTTTTGTATCTTCTTTTTCCTTTATTTTCAGCAGCCATTTATTTTGAATATAAAATTAAAATATCAAACTCTTTCTCTATTCTTGTTGATTAAGTTCAAAGTGATGACAAGATTATTAATATGTCAAAAAAAGGTGTTTTTATGTGCACAGAATTTTCAGATTTCGTGGAGTGAATTGTTGCCTAATATCGTGAGTAATTTGAACGAAATTAGCTTATTAGAGTTAATTTAAGAAATTAACCAATTGTATGGGAAATTACCATTTTTATTATATAATTTCAGACGAAATTACAAAAAAGCTCGAAATTACGTAATTTGGGCTCAGCGCAAACATAGTAAAGTGTCCGCCAAATAACTTTTTTTTTTAAAACTCTATAAAAAAAACTACTAAATATTTTTTTCAAATTTCTTTCTGTATTTGAAAGAACAATCCTTCCGGTTAATAATGAAAAATAATTTCATTCAAATGGCTGCCTCGGCTGGCCATGCAGTAGCCTACACGATCGGTCCAATTTTTAATCACATTATCGATTGTGTGCAGCTGTATTTCACCAATGGCTTCACGAATATTGTCCTTTAAAGCGTCAATTGTCTCTGGCTTGTCGGCGTAACACTTATCTTTGAGGGCACCCCACAAATAATAGTCCAACGGTGTCAAATCACAGCTCCGAGGTGGCCAAACGACATCAGCTCTGCGGCTGATAATGCGATCTTCAAAAACAGGGCGCAAAACATCGAGTGTAGCTTCGGCTGTCTGGCACGTAGCGCCGTCCTGTTGAAACAAAATAATGCCAATATCCTCCTCTTCAATTTTTGTGAACAAAAATTCGTTCAACATGGCCCGATAACGATCGCCATTGACTGTAACGGCCACTCCTTGCTCATTTTCGAAGAAAAATGGCCCAATTATGCCTCTGGACCAAAATCCGCACCAAACAGTGCCTCGTTTTGGGTGCAACGGCTTTTCAATGTATGCGAGCGTATATACAACCATATTCGTTCACCGGAAGGATAAAACTAATTATCTGTCAAATCAGACATGAGCTAAGTGTTACCATTCACGAAATAAGCACTAGTTGAAAAAAAACGTTATATGGCGGACCCTGTATAACACAACATGTTGTTTTCTGATAATGTGTAGTAAACCTGTATAACGGATCGCCGACATCGGTGCCTCAAGCTTTTAAATATACATAAATGTATTTTAAAAATTCTAAATGTATATAAGTCCTTAGAACTTACCAATGTACGTACGCTTATACTATGATGACGAGTAACCAAGAGAGGGGTTCTTCTGCACCTAGAATATACCTACTATATACATTATATAGCTACTATATACCTAGAATATACCTACTATATATAATGTATACTGCATACTATATAGTATGCAGAAGAACCTATCTCTTGGTTACTCGTCATCATAGTATAAGCGTACGTACATTGGTAAGTTTTAAGGACTTATATACATTTAGAATTTTTAAAAAACATTTATATTTAAAAGCTTGAGGCACCGATGTCGGCGATCCGTTACACAGGTTTACTACACATTATCAGAAAACTACATGTTGTGTTATTCTATTTCATTTTGACACAAATATTTTTGTATATTTTGGAACATTAATAAAATGTCAAAAAATGTGTCGGGTGACTTGACAAAAAATGACAAATGTCACTTAAATCTTTTTAGTTCACGCCTTTTTTAAATAAAAGGTTATTTTTTAAAAAAAAATTTTACTTTTTATTTTTCAACTTCAAGCTCCCCTAGAAATGTTCCTTTAGGTATAAAAACATGTTCTGCAAAAAATTTTAAGAATCGGATAACGGGAAGGCGAGGCGCCCAGCCCCCAAAGTTGGACCACACCGTTTATATGAAAAAAACTAGGTTTGTTTTTTGAAAATAATAAAAATTATCATAATACAAATTTTTTTTATACAACTCAATACAGTATCATATTGAGCATAAACTTAACTTTCTAACGAGTTATATATAATACGACATTTTATTAATGTTTCAAAATATACAAAAATATATATTTGTGTTAAAATGAAATAGAACTTCTATGCTAACATATCGCTCGTTTTTTTCAATAACGTCACAATTAAAAAAAAAATGCCTTTTCAGTACAAGAATTTTAAGTCTTAAGCAGAAATTAAAAGAATTAAATTAAATTTACTTACAATATTTACAGTATTTAGAATATTTAGATATTTACAGAAATGAAAACTACATGTTATTCTATTTCATTTTGGCACACATATATATTTTTTTATATTTTGAAACACTAATAAAATGTCAAAAAATGTGTCGGGTTGGGTACATAATTTAATGACTTAAAACTAAATTGAAAACTACTTACATAATGTAATTAATTATCTACTAATGGACAAACAATTTAAATGAAATTAACTAACTTAGTAATATAATAAAGTAGATATTTACAACTTAAAACTACTCAAGTGAAAGTATTAAATTTACTTACAAATAAGATTTACTAATTAATAAGATTTTCATTTAGTTTTTAATTATTACAATATGCAATAAGATTTCATTCTAGTTTCTAAGATATTATATAATATAATAAGCACCGTATTATATTAAATCGTTATATTAAAAATTTTTTTAAATGCCTCCAACATATAGATTTAAGTCAAAAGATTTCTAAAAGATGATTTCTTTATATTATTACTTTTGTTGAACTATTCAAGAATATGAAAAAATTTTAAATCAATTATATGCATATAAATTATATGCATATAAATTATATGCAGTATTTATTAAAAAATCTAAATACAGAAAAAGGCAAGGAACTTTATGTCACCATAACAATTACTGTTTAAAGAAGGTAATTACAATGAAATAAAGTGTTTTTTAATATTTATAGGTACCATTTTTCATTAATAAACAAACACAACTATTTTATATTTTGGATTTGAAAATAAAAATACTTAAATTTTATTCTTTCAAACTTTGACATGGTATTTAATATTTTAAACGCATTCGTAAACATTCTGAATTTGATTAAAATAAAAAATTTTCTAAATATCTGCAACAATTGAAAGAAATTTGTATAAGCATATATTTTTACATAAAGAAAGTATATGCAGTGGCTCTCATCTTATTTCGTGTGTTAACAATATTAATGAAATAACACAAAAAATTGTCTTTTAAATGATAAAAATGAATAAAACACAATACACCTAATCCTGTTTTTGCACGGTACATACGCTCCAGAAAATATCGTGTAAAAAAAAATCGTGTAAAAAAAGACACACCGTAATGGAAAAATATTAGATTGGTTCAACAACCTCAAAAAGACTACAAAAATTAATAACTCGGTAAAACAAACACATATTTTGTTCTTCAGTATATCATATTCATTTTATTTCACATATTATAATCATTTTATAATTTTTTCTACATTTATTCAAGCTCAAGACCATTTTGTTCTAATATGAATTTTCATTTATTAGCTTCATATTAAATTTTCAAAATGGTCTCGAGCTTGAATAAATGTAGAAAAAATTTGAAATACAGACCGAATAATGAAACTCCCGCAGGGAGAAATAATAAAAGTCATTTTATAATTTTAAAGAAATAAAAACAAAAATTAAAAAATTTACACATTTTAGATATAAAAACACAACCTAAATATTAAAAAAAAATCACATCTTCAAGTAACATAAAAAACAAAATCATTTTAAAGTTTTCAGGAAATAAAAACACAATTTAAAAATAAAAAATAATCTCATATTCAAGGATAAACAGGATAAGTTTTGTCGTGTTATTTTAAAAATAACGTGTAAAAACAGGATAAGTTTATTTCTGTCGATCGTGTTATTTCAAAATCGTGTAAGAAAAGACCGTGTAAAATCAGGATTAGGTGTACACAGTTTAAAGTTCAAGATCTTTTTAACTAACCAAGTTATAAAAAGTAACAGAAAAATATTCAGATACAGATTTATTAAGTAAATAAAAATAGATTATTGGTAGTTAAACGAGCTATAGGTCAGATTTTTTCTTAATTTATTTAATATAAATTTGAATTCCAATATTTCGTTTTTCGTTGAAAAACATCATCAGGGAAAACACTAAAATATATACTCGTTTAACTACCAATAATCTAATATAAAAAAGGTCAAAAATTTAATAAATTAGTAAATAAAAATATTAATTCAATTAATTGGTCACAGCTTACTTCGTGTATTCAAAATATTTAGCATCGTTTTGCGTACTATTTTGATTTTTTGATTAAAATTAGTTCTTAGTTTGGTAACCCTTCTGTTTAAGTACTGCTTTTAGCCGGGATTGTATCGATGAAACCAATTTTTTTGTGTAAGCAGGTGATATTTTTTGCCATTCCGTTTGCAAAGCTGACTTCAAGGTAGCAGCGCTAGAAATAGTGTGTTTGCGGATCTCCAACTCAAGTTTATGCCACAGATTCTCTATGACATTAATATCTGGAGATTGTGCTGGCGTTTGGACAATGTGAAGACACTTCCATATAAGCCACGTTTGCACAAGATTCGATTTTTGTTTTGGGTCATTGTCTTGGTAAAACCGAAAACTATCTCCAATGCCCAGTTTTTCTGCTTTTTAAACTAAATTATCCTGGAGGATCTTTAAATATTGTTTTTTATCCATAGTAGAATCAATAAAAACTAGATTTCCCACTCCAGCACTGGACATACAGCCCCATACCATTACATGTCCACCACCCTGTTTTATAGTACCTTTCAAATTTTTGGGTTCAAGCTCGGTATTGGGTTTGCGTCACACGTAGGCATTGCCATCAGACCCAAAAAGGTTGAACTTACTCTCATCTGCAAAAATTACCGTATTCCAAAAGTGTTCGTCCTTGCTTATATGTTCCTTTGCGAACTTTACTCTGGATATATGATTTTTTTTTTGGCTTATAAATGGCTTCTTTCGTGGAGTTCGTTTATTAAAATCATTTTTTCGGAGTACCCTTCGAATAGTCTCTGCACTACACTTTTTGCCTAAGAAATTTTCAGCATCTTTTGCTATTGTTGGGGCACTTAAAGTTGGATTTTGTTTTATTTTTCTCAGTATCCACCTCTCATCACTTTCAGTAAAAATTTTATTTGGCGCATTTCTACCTTTGTCTTGTATGCGGTTTTCACGTACGTAGCGTTAAACGCTATACTGAACAGTTGACGAACTCAAATCTACAAATTTTGCGGTTTTTTTCTGGGATTTCCCCTGCTGAAAATGCTTTATAACTATTTCACGCACTTCAAATGATGTTCGACGTCCCATGTTGACAAACGCGATTGAAAATTACTACTAACGCCAGAATATGATTAACTTCTTAGAAGGTAAGAGATGCAGCTTATTTTTTGCAAGATATGCCGTTATTCTTAATTTAATTTGTTTTGTAAAATAACAACACGCAATAAGTTGTGAGATCAATAATTGTTTTTTTTTCTCTCTCTCTCGCTCTCTGAGCTATTGCAATTTGTTTTTTTGTGCAAAATTTTTACAGTAAGCTAAGAGTTGTAGAAGACAGGGTGCGTCAAGATTTTTATGCAATTTTGCTTTATTTGTAACATAGTAACGTTTTTGGCAAAAATATATGTTCACACGAAATAAGGTGTGAGCCACTGTACATCGCATATATGTATATATGTAGATTAAAAATTATTTAAATCAATTAACCATAATTTAAAAAACTGGAAATTGGTAAATTTATTTAATTTACCAAATCCAATCTAGTTAAAAAACTTAGCTACAAATGAAAAAATTTTCTAAATTCATAGTACCAGAAATTGGTAAAAAGTGAAAAATTTCTTAAATACATAGTACCTGCAAGAATTAATTTAAATTTATAAGTAAAGGGCATAAAAATGTTCTCATCATTTAAAAAGATTGAAATTGGTAAATTCATTAAATTTACCAAATTCAATCTAGCTAAAAAATTTAGCTTCAAATTAAAAAATTTCTTAAATACATAGTTTCTTCAAAATTATAAGAAAAGGGGCATCAAAATGTTTAGCTTCAAATTTAGCTTTAAATTAAAAAATTTCTTAAATGCATAATAGTACCAGCAAAATTAAAAAAAAAGTCATAGCAAAGCGAAAAGAAACAATAGCAAACTATTTTCTTTTCGCTTCATCACACGCTTTCTATTTTCTATTTTTTCGCACTCATACAATTCATACATCGCTAAGCGTCGCAACCACAAGGTAACGTCAGTTAAGCAGAGCTGAGCAAAGTCAGGCGACAAATTTCAATTTTATCGCCTTTCTTCACATTCACTTTTGCCAATCTTCACTTATTGAAAATGTCTGCACAAACGCAACTGTGCAGAACTGAAAACTCTTTACTACTCTTTGGTACAAATCTATCGGTTTATGAAGTTTTCATGCAAGCAAATCAACAGAACGAGACTTTAAAAATCTTAGCTTCCAAAAAATGCAGCTTAAAACATGACGAAATTCTTTTGTCGAATTTCTGTAGCAAAACAAACACAACATTTGTTACTTGTTGTGGTTGCGATCGAATAGTTTTCTTTCTCTCTTAATTTTCTGTTCGCTTTGGTACGCATTTATGTTTGTAGCAAAGATCCTAACTTATGCAGATAGTAATACTGTTTGCTTTCGCAGATTTAGCAGATATAGTGTTAGTTTTTTCGTACAGTTTATTTTCAACCCCTGATTCAAACCTTTGGTCAACACCCCATTTGCTGAGAATTTATAAACTAAATAGGGGGTTTCAGACGAACGTGCATGTGCGCTGACATGTACGACGACAAGCTAACGGGAATATTTTCTTGAGCTTCCAAACAATCGTTCATGTGCGACGACTTCATTTCATTGCTGGCTCTCAAATAGAACACATCGGCGTAATGGCTGAACAATTTTTTGATGACCTTATGATTAAGCAATAATTTTCCATATTTAGGGAATTGTTTATCGATTTTAATTAATTATAAACAATTATAAAATGTTTCAAACGTTTTTTATATTAATTTTCTCTAATATTTTCTCTAATATAGTTCACATGGCGAACATGTCGGTCCGACCGGCAGAAATATCAAGAATTTTTGATTTTCGTCCGACATGTTGGTCCGACTGTCTCATTTGCTTTCGAATGATCGTACATTCGAAACAAGTCATCGCACATGTACGATCGCCTGAAAGCCCCTAATAAAATTATTCACTTCGGATAAGCACGCGTTTATTTTTTTTTTCTCAAACCAGAGATAAAGAGATGAGAAACTCTTTTAGAGAGGAACAGCATTATGTTTGATTTTTGTCAAATTTTAGCCAATACTATCACAAAATGTAGAATTGTGGTAGTAAAATCTCGAGGAAACTCACCCGAGCGGTAATATATAATATGTTAACTCACCTAGCCTGTAATATTTTTCTGGATATGTTGATATTAAAGCTGTTACTTTTTAACTGTTTCTGACGATTTCACCTCAGATTAAGATAAGTTTCTGAAATTTTTCTTAAGCTTTTTGATTGAATAATTTAATAGTTTTTCTTAAAAACTAATTAAATTTTAAACTATTAAAAGTTCATTTCTAACAAAATATTTAATTTATTGATTGACCTAAGTAGCTCGTAGCGTTTTAGTCCTTCGGTTCACAACGATTGGAAGAAAGTTTGAATACAGGAAAATGATCGCGTTGACTCAAATTCAAAATCTTTTTCATTTTTTTCCAATATAAAGAAAAAAGCAAAAGCATACAATAAAATACTTGGCATGATTTCTTTTTTATTTTTTACCAAAATGTCTTTCATCGTATCTGCTTCGTAGTTGTTTTTTTTATTTAACAAATAAAGCTTGTTAAGGGTTTTCTTTACTTTGAATAAATCTTCTGAAAACGTAGATATTAGCCTTAGAGTCGGCTTAAAATTTGAGGGTGCAGTTTTTGACCGATAGACCGAATGCGTCATCGTCTAGGGGCCTTTCCCCGAAGCGGTCTCTCTTCCAGGAAGAGGAAGGACCACAGTCGGCAGAACCGAGTGCGTCGTCGGCTAGGGGTCATTTCCCCGAAGCGGGCCCTCCTCCCACCCGAAAGAGCATCAACGGCATCCCGCAGGGGAGAACTCCATTTTCCTTCGGGCCTAACAAACCTACGGACCCCAGTAAAATAAAAAAAAATAGAAAAAATAGAAAAAAAAAGAAAAAAAATTTAATAAAAAAATGAAAAAAATATAGTAAAAAAAATGAAAACATTTAAAAAAAAATAAAATTATAAAAAAAATAAAAATAAAAAAACAATAAAAAAATATAAGAGAAAATCCTAAGGAGCATCTGTCCCAGATTGGGCTGCTCCTTGCTCTGTGTCTGACCCCAGAGGGGCGGTAGTTTAAAGGGAAGGGCCCCCTTAAAAACCAGCCTGGCAAAAGGCATAAAATGCTAAGGGAAGAAGACCCTGAAAATAAAACCACAATAAAGGTTATAGAAGGAAGTACAACTACGGTGCAGGGAGTCGAATCGCCAGTACCGGCGGCTTTAGGGAGTGAGCAAGCGGGCTCCCAGTCGTCGTCATCCAATGACCGCAATGCTGTAGCGGTGGCACACTTGGCTGCTGCAGCAGATACAGCTACAAGAAACACACCAAGTAATGATGCAAGAGGTGGCACTTTCACAAGCGACCCTTTCGAAAAGATGGCCAAGGTGATAAGATCTCCGGTAAAGTCGCGGCAAAACAAGTAAACTTGCGAAACCACCGATGAAACAACCAAAACACCAACAGGGGCTGGAAAATCTGACAAGCCAGAAACAACGTCTTTCTGCAGGCTCGGATCTCAGATTAGGAAGCTTGTGGATATGCTTGAGGATGGGAAAAGGCGCTCAATCCATCAGCCAATGTGAGATGCAATTGACTACATTAAAGCACTCTACGAGCTCACCGCCATTGAACAGCATGATGATGTCGCTAAAGAGGTTATTAGACGCAATAACTCCTCTCAAACGTTACCATGGCTCCAAACCGTCGCACCTCAAAAAAGAAGACCGGATTCTGATATAAAGACCCCGCAGAAAAAACGCACATATGCAGCAGTTTTGTCTGCAAACAACAGGAAGCAAACCCTAAGCCAACAAGCTAAGGGGCCTATCATATCTACGGGAACTGTCGCCGTAGAAATTCCAACAAAGGTTGGAGATACAGCAGCACCAGCTGAAGGCAGAAAAGAAAACAGGCCACCGCCAAAAAAGAAACAGAAGTGGAGAAAAAGTTGGCCAGAAAAAGAAGCCCATGACAAAGCCCAAGCAGGTAAAAGCTAGACCGGATGCTTTGATTATTTCCGCGAATGAGAATCAGACGTACGCTGAAATTTTACGGAAAATAAAAAGCGATGATGCGCTTAAGTCTCTTGGAGAAAATGTAAAAGCAATCCGACGTACCGCGAGGAACGACCTTTTACTGGAGCTTAAGCGTGAACCGGAACAGAACACTGGTTCATACCAAACAGCAGTGGAGAACGTGCTAGGCGATTCTGCCAAGGTCTCGGTGAAAACCCACTCCATCGTTATTCAGCTGAGGGATCTTGATGAAGTCACCACCAAAGCAGAAGTATGTGACGCACTTCATGCGCAGTGTGAAATACGACGGCCCGACGAAACAACAATGGTCACCACACATTTGAAGCTGGTAGTAGACAGTCAGCAGTAGATCTCACGTTTGCGCACAATTCCATTGCGAGTAACAGCACATGGAATGTTGATGATTATTACACGCACAGTGATCATCGTGCGATCGTCATCGAACTGCAGCATTTATGTATCCCGAGAAGGGTAATTAAAGCACAGACGCAGGGATGGAAGCAACACGCTTTCGATGCTGAAGTGTTCCAGATTGTTTGGAATGAGGGAGAAACAGTGGAGGAAAGAGCGACAAACATGGCGGCAAACATCCGACAGCGAATAATAACCTCATGTGACGCAGCAATGCCGAGAAGGTAAAAAGCGCCAACCAGGAAAACGGCCTACTGGTGGAATGACGAAATTGCGGAATGTAGAAGGCGATGCATTGAGGCGCGAAGGAAAGTAACGCGTACTCGAAATCGCCCAATGTGACAATCGTTGCATGAAAGCCTTAAGGAATGCCGAAAACACCTAAAGAAGGCAATCGACAACAGCAAAGAGTCCAGCTTCCAAAGGCTTCGGGACATGGCGGATATTGACCCGTGGGGCAAGGCGTACAAAGTGGTGATGAGCAGACTGCTTGGACCTAAAGCACCACAGCCATCGGAACCAGCTATTATGAACAGCTGGTATTATGGTGTCTGAACTCTTCCTACCACAGCTAGCACAGTTACAAGGGTATAGGCTACCTGAAGACATAGGTGATATCCCTCCTGTGACACCGGAAGAAGTGCTTCTGACATTGCAGAAAATTTCCGACACCAAAACGCCTGGGCTGGATGGCATCCCTAACGTGGCGATGAAAACCGCCATACGAGCAGACCCCGGCGTGTTTGCTAGAATGTACACAGCGTGCCTGAACGAAGGAACATTCCCGTCTTTCTGGAAAGTCCAAAGATTAGTTTTACTGCTTAAACCAGGGAAACAGCCCGATCAACCCTCTGCATACAGACCACTATGCATGCTTGACTCGCTGGGCAAAGTACTAGAGATTATCATCGTCAGACGACTCTAAGATAGCCTTGAATCACCAGGCGGACTATCTTCCAAGCAATTTGGTTTTAGACGAGGAAAATCGACCATCGATGCTATCCAGGCAGTTATGACTATAGCTCGCGAAGCTACAAGTGGCATTAGGTGAAAATGGAGTGATTAGTAGTACTGCGCAGTGGTAACACTCGACATTAAAAATGCTTTCAATTCGGCTAGCTGGCCACGCATATTGCAAGCGCTAGGCACATTCGGTATTCCCGGATATCTTCAGCGAATTATCGCCGATTACCTTAGCAACAGAATGCTGCTTTACGACACTGACGATGGCGTCAAGCGGTACAAAGTGTCCCGGGGTGTCCCACAAGGCTCAGTATTAGGACCAACCTTGTGGAACGTTATGTATGATGGTGTTTTTCGTATTGGTCTCCCTGAGAATACTTCATTTGTAGGCTACGCGGATGACATCGCCCTGGTGGTAGTAGCAAAGCACCTTCACACGTTAGAAGCATCATGCAGTGAAGCGATTTCAAAAATTACGACGTGGCTGCGAATATTTTATAAACAACACATAACCTCAAATGCATCCTTTTTTTAATTCAATCGCGCATAATAATTGCCTTGCATAAATTGCTTTCTTTTTTACACAAGGCAAACTGCAATACACATTTTTTAATTTTTTTACACACACACATGCAAAGCAATACGTAAATTATGCATTAACTAAAATACCGCGACAAAAAACAAATCTTTTAAATAAACTTTAGAATAACATACTTATGTTTTCACAATAACCGTACCTCTAATTTCTTTATTAATAACGAAAATATTACGTGATTTCATGAACGTGAAAACAAGCGGCCGCCATTTTACTTAAAATTTATTGTGGATCTCATTTGACATTTCTTCGTTCGTTCATATTCGACGAGCACTTGTTGCGCCACCTGCACGTTGAACTTTCAACGAAACAAAAACGTCAAGTTTGCTACTGGCACAGGCTGCTAAGAAATAATAAAATTTTTAATTCATGAAGAATTAATATTAAGGGTATTCATATATGAATGGATTCGCTAAAAAATAATATATTGTTGATTGAAAAAATAAAAAGCAACTTAAGAAAGAGTAAACAAAGAGAATTTTCAAAGGAATATATAGAGCTCAAATTGAAATACATTGAAAATCTAAAAATCGAAGTTGATAATATTTCAATTGAAAAAAATTAAAATTATGAAATTTTAAAACTTAAATTTAATAATCTTCACGAAGAATTATTAAAAACAATTGAAACATTACCAATAAAAGAAATAAATATTAAGGAAGTATCAAGCGCGTCGGAAGCGAATTTTATCTGGGGGGGGGCAGTACAAATGGGGGGGCAGTACAAATGGTGGTGCAAAAAAAGTTCACCAAAATTTCTTCAAAGAAACATGAATGTGATTACACAAATTTTTTATTTTAGTTTAAAATAAAAAAATATATAAAATATATACAAAATAGTAAATTTTATTATTTTTAAAAGTTCTTCCAATTTCAATATTAGAGATCATTCTTTAAAGGATCTTTCATATGGTAATATGAAAATATAAGAAATAATGGTTGCTTTTATAAAGCAAGACTAGGTATATCTTTACATGGTTTAATTGCAATAAGTTATAAAAAAAACATCAATTTAAATTATTCCAAAATGTTTATTTCTGTCCTTGCGAGAAACAAACTCTTTCACCACCTCCATCGAATTCAATTCTTCGGTTTTATCTTTGTGAATGTGTATAAGTGCAGCATGAGTGAGTCGTTTCTGTGTCATAGTTGCTTGAAGATACGTTTTAAGTCGTCTTAGTGCACTAAAAAACGCTCAGATGAAGCTGCTGATGCAGGCACAGTCAAAAGCAAAGCAATAAGTTTTTCAACTTAATTTAATAGTTTTTTTACAGTATCCGAATTTTTTGCAAATTGGGATACAATGCCACTACAATTTGAAGGTGTTTGACCAGGCAAGTGCTTCAGCAATTTAAGTTGCGCGTGGAGATCGCTCACATCAAAGTCATCTGCATAAAGATCTATTTTTGTTTTTAGATTTTGTTCAGAAGGCACTTTTCCGTTGAAGGCTTCGATTACAATATTACAGTATTAAGCTACATACTTAAGGGTGCTTTTAAACTGAAGTGGTGGGTTTGCAGTAGAAACTCTAAATTTTGTTCTATCTTTTTGCAAACACAGAGAAAGAAAATGGTTATCCGCAAGCATGCTTATGAAGAAGAGAGAAAGAAGAGGAAATTATCTAATACAAAAATATTATCGTTGTAAAAAAACTAACATTTTGAATAACTTTTGAAGTTTTCTTTTTAAATTGTTTATCTAGCTAAAATAGTGGGGGGCAACTGCCCCCCTTTCCCCCGCTTCCGACGCCAATGGGAAGTATTAAAAGAAAATAATTTGTTAAACCTACAAATTTTTAAAGGAAATTTTACACATTTGGAAGATTTTATAGTCCAAACAGAATTATTACATGATATGTTGAAAGATGAAGATAAAGAAATTTTCATAAAATATGTTTACAATTTTAAATTAACGGCACAAGTACGAAGTATTTTAGGACGTTCAAATAGGCCAACGACATTTGAAGAGTTGAAAAATTCATTAGAAAAAGCTTATCCGAATCCAAAAACTTTGCAACAAGTACTAAGCGAACTTGGTACACTCAAGCAAAATAATAAAACCATATCTGAATTTAGAGAAAAAAATCTTAGAAATAACTGAACAATTAAATTCATTAAAAATAAAAACTTTCACTAATCCGACTCAAGAAGTAAAAACTGCAATATATAAAGTTAACGAGAGCATGGCGTTAAATGTTTTTACTAAAAGTGTTAATTCCAAATTTCGGACAATATTATTGGCAAATACACCAAAAACATTTAATGAAGCCGTTGAAAGATGTTTAACAACTGAAGAAAGTTAAGTCTCGGACAAAAATACAATTTTTTAATTTCGAAAAAGAGACAATTTTAGAAACTCTAGAGACCAATATAACAGAAATAACTTTAGATACAACTTCAATTCACAAAACATTTACAGAAATAATACACAAAACCAGGGTTCAGAAATTTTCACTCATGTGACAGAAATCTCCAACATAAATGTAAATAAACACTATTTGAAGCACACAACACACAATTTTATTTTCATTTCATTTTTGTGTGTAACGAAGTTATCGTGTTGTTGATCATCCAACATGAATTCTTCGTTTTAATATTTGCTTGTGCCTCACACACTCAAACAATGATCGATCTCAACAATTCTCTGTGTTTCAGTTTTACACTTATGTTTGCGTCAAAATGTTCATGTTGGAGAATTCAGGCCTTTGTCAAAACCAAAACAAAGACAATTTTTCCAACATGAACAAGTGGTGTTTGCAAAATTGTCTTTGTTTGTGTCGGTCATTACGATCGATCACTACCGTCGTGTGGCGTAAAAAACAAATGCTGTTCTGGTTGCTGTTCAGCGTATTTAACTGGTTTTTGGCCAAGTGTAGCAAATTTCGGCGACAATTAGAAAATATTTTAAAATATTAAAATAATAATCTAATAATATGTCTTTTCAAGAGTTATAAACATCATTTAACAGTGATAAGGGGTCGCTGATTTCGAATCAAAAATCAGAATTTTAAAATTCAAGATGGTGGATAGGGTTGCCACCTTAATTTTTTGTAGTTTTGTGAATTCGGGGCTGGCAAAAAAAATGGTACACCAAAAATGGGTCGCTGAATCCGAATCCCTTGTCAGAATTTCCAAATTATAAAATTTTGAAATAATAGGGTTGCCACCTAATAATATGTCTTTTCAAGAGTTTTAAACGTCATTTATCAGTGTTAAGGGGTCGCTGATTTCGAATCTAAAATCAGAATTTTAAAATTCAAGATGGTGGATAGGGTTTCCACCTTAATTTTTTGTAGTTTTGTGAATTCGGGGCTGGCAAAAAAAAAAATGGCACACCAAAAATGGGTCGCTGAATCCGAATCCGTTGTCAGAATTTCCAAATTATAAAATTTTCGAAATTCGAAATCAGCAACCCCTTAACACTGATAAATGACGTTTAAAACTCTTGAAAAGACATGATATTAGGTGGCAACCCTATTATTTCAAAATTTTATAATTTGTAAATTCTGACAACGGATTCGGATTCAGCGACCCATTTTTGGAGTACGATTTTTTTTGCCAGCCCTGAATTCATAAAACTATAAAAAATTAAGGTGGCAACCCTATCCACCATCTTGAATTTTAAAATTCTGATTTTTGATTCGAAATCAGCGACCCCTTAACACTGATAAATGATGTTTAAAACTCTTGAAAAGACATATTATTAGGTTATTATTTTAATATTTTAAAATATTTTCTAATTGTCGCCGAAATTTGCTACATTTGGCCCAAAACCAGTTCAATACGCTGAACAGCAACCAGAACAGCATTTGTTTTTTACGCCACACGACGGTAGTGATCGATCGTAATGACCGACACAAACAAAGACAATTTTGCAAACACCACTTGTTCATGTTGGAAAAATTGTCTTTGTTTTAGTTTTGACAAAGGCCTGAATTCTCCAACATGAACATTTTGACGCAAACATAAGTGTAAAACTGAAACACAGAGAATTGTTGAGATCGATCATTGTTTGAGTGTGTGACGCACAAGCAAATATTAAAACGAAGAATTCATGTTGGATGATCAACAACACGATAACTACGTTACACACAAAAATGAAATGAAAATAAAATTGTGTGTTGTGTGCTTCAAGCAAATGTTTGTGAGTGAAGGTGTGTGAATATTCTGAACCCTGCCCAAAACTATCGAAATAATAACAACTTAAACAATATGTACAGAAATAATAATAATTTTGGATATTCACAATATAACAACAACACATATAGAAACAATAATCCTCAAAATGCAAACAGAAACAATCATTTTCCAAACAATAACAAATATCGTAACACTTATTTTTCAAACAATAATACTAACAATAACTTCTCAAACCGAAACAATAACCATCAAAACAATAGAAATCAAAACAGAAATAACGTACAGGGAAACGCCCATGGCCGGGTACCAGATACTTTTGGCAGAGGCCAAAATTAATTTTCAAAATTACACAAAATTGAACAAATTATATAACTTTGTTATGTAAAAATAACAATAAACATTTAACATTTCTTATAGACACTGGAGCTGATATCTCCATTTGTAAAACAAAAAATATATATGAAATGAATATTAGAAATATTTCACAAATACAGGCATAACGAAAGAAGCAAATGAATACATAGGCACAACAAATTTAGAATTAATTATAGAAACAGAAATAATCGAACATAATTTCCATATAGTTGAAAATGATTTCCTAATCGCAACCGATGGAATCATAGGGCGAGACATTTTAGAGAAATATATGTCAAAAATAGATTTTGAAACATATACACTTACTCTGATTATAAATGAAAAGAATATATTTTACCTATCATTTTAAAAGAAATATTATTATTCCTGCCAGAACAGAATCAATTATACCGATTAATATTAAAGTCGAGGAAGGCAGCATTATTTTAAATAAAGAAATAGAAAATGGAGTATTTTTAGGCAATAGCTTAATACCAGCAAATGGCAATGTTCATGTAAAAATTTTAAATACAAATGATAAAAATGTAACATTAAGTAATCTTGATTTTGAAATCAAACCATTAAAGAATTATAATATATTTTCTTGTAAAATCAACACTAAATATGACAAAAATAGACTTGAAACATTACTAAAAACGTTAGACATTGGTTTCAACGACCCAGATGCCAAATCATCAATAATAAATATTATTAAACAATACGAAGACATTTTTCATCTCCCTGGAGAACACTTAAGTACAAATAATTTTTACACACAGACTATACAAACAACAGATTCGACCCCGGTATACATTAAAAATTACAGACTTCCACAAACACAGTTAACAGAGATAAATGAACAAGTCGACCAACTTTTATCTGACAATATAATAGAACATTCAGGGAGCACCTACAACTCACCATACTTGTAGTATGGTAAAAACCATACTTGTAGTTCCTAAAAAGTCAGTAAATGACGAAAAAAAAATGGCGACTAGTAGTAGATTTTCGTAAGTTGAATGAAAAAATTGTAAACGATAAATTTCCGTTAACAAAGATAGAAGACGTTCTTGACAGACTTGGAAGAGCTAAATACTTTTCGACTTTGGACATGACCAGCTCTTTACACCAGATTAACTTAGACGAAGACTCACGACCGTTAACTTCTTTTTCGACTGGAAATGGACATTTCCAATTTAAACGTTTATCATTTGGATTGAAGATATCATCCAATAGCTTCCAAAGAATGCTGACCATCGCATTAAGTGGCTTAGATACAGAAGCTTTTATTTGTGTAGACGATATAATTGTTTTCGATTGTAGTTTAGGACATAATAACGAAAATTTATTAAAAGTTTTTGAAAGATTATGAAAATATAATATAAAATTAAATTCAAATAAATGTTGTTTTCTGAAGCCAGAAGTCATTTACCTTGGTCATCTTATAACGGCCAATGGAATTAAAACCGACCCATCTAAAAACAAAATAATTAAAGAATATCCGATACCAAAAAACGCCGACGAAGTAAGAAGGTTTGTTGCTTTCTGCAACTACTACCGAAGATCGACATTGCTAAAAATTTAAATTCACTTTTAAAGAAAAATACCAAATTTTACTGGGACGAAAATTGCCAAAAATCATTCGATGAACTAAAAACAAAACTTTTAAATCCCCCGATACTCCAATATCCCGATTTCAATAAACCATTCATACTCACCACAGACGCTTCTAATTATGCTCTCGGTGCAGTTTTATCGCAAGGCGAAGTAGGCTCAGACTTACCAATTTCATACGCAAGCAAATCTCTTGAAAAACATGACCTAAACAATCCAATTATTGAGAAAGAGCTCTTAGCTATACACTGGGCAATCAATTTTTTTCGACCCTACCTTTACGGTAGAAAATTTTTGATTCTAACAGACCACCGCCCTAGTAGTAAAGAGACTAGTGTCTCTTTTCTCACATAAAAATCCGTCATCAAAAATGAAACGCATAAGATTAGACCTTTGCGATTATGATTTTAATAGTATTTATAAAAAAGGAAAAACGAATACTAATGCTGACACGTTATCGCGCAAAAATCTAAACAGCGATTCCCTAAAAGCGATGATTCCGACAAATACGGAAGTAAGCAAAAATATACTAGCTATTACAAGAGGTATGATAAAAAATAAACATACGCAAAATACTGATTTTAACAAAACGCATTGTAATTCCCCTAAAAAGCGTCGCGAACTTTTTGTGTGGGATTGTACATCCATAACAGACATTAAAAAAATGAAAAAATTAAAGTTCAATACAGATAAAAATTTTAAGATTTCCCAATTTGAAATTAATGATGAGGAAGTAATTATACGATGTAGTGATAATCCACTGTTCACACCGCTGACTTTGGAGAAGCTATCATCAAAAATGTATAATTTAGGAATAGAAGAGCTAGCATTAAAGAGAAACGATAGTATATTTAAAACAGTGTCGAGCAAAAATCAAAATCCTATTCACATGTGATTGAGTTAGATTTTGCTGCCGACGTCAATGTTTCCACACGTACAGAAAAAACTTCGTTTGGCGTACGAACAGTAGCCGGGTAATGCATTTGGTTTGTGCTTATGAGACGCTATGAGCGTAAATTTGATATTCAACTGATGTTAGTTGACGTTAAGCATTAAAAAAAGCAAGAACTCGCTACTGCTCGCTTCGCAACTATCAAAAGAATACAGAAGGAGAAATGTTTAATGATAAATGGATGCTAGATTTTTTTTTATAGAAAATGCAAACGATGTAGCGCAATGCCTAATATGCGAACGCACTGTTTGTCGTTCCGTATTAATGTATGTGCAAAGGCATTACTCGGTTTGTCACGCACAATACAATTTAATTTTAGGAGAAGAAAGAAAAGTAAAGATTTTGGAATTAAAAGCTAAATATTTTTTAAGGTCTATTGCTGATGATGTTTATACAAATATTAATAATTCTAATATTCATAATAGTTATATTCCTGTCTTGCAATTTAAAAAGGCATCCTATGCTGTGTCATTGGCCATGGCAAAAAAATGCCGACCGTATGAAGATGGTATGTTTTTTAAAGAATTGAGTCAGGTTGTTTTCAGTTTTTTTGGGGAGCAAGGGAAAGAAATGCAAGAAATTGTATCCAGAAATTGTAAAACAAATACGTTTATCCAGAATAAAAATAACTCGCCGAACGGAAGTTATTAGTAAATATTTATATTTTACCATGAAACAAAAGTTATTAAGCTGCAAATTTTTTTCTATATGCCTTGACGAGAGCACGGACATTTAAGAACAACAGAGGAAATACTTTCCGTTGTTTCAATGCATGGGCATGTTACAGGCGAAAACCTCTTTAAAATACTACAACAAAATGTTTTTTCACTTTTTGACCAAAAAAAATTGACTGCGATTTGTACTGATGGAGCCAGAGTGATGACTGGAAAAAAGCAAGGGCTGATAGGTTGGTTAATAAAAAATACTATACAAATTCCAGCTTTTCTTTGCGTTATCCATCAGCAGTCGCTTTTTTCGAAAGAGTTAAACCTTTGCTATGTAATGGAAATAGCCATAAAAATTATTAACACAATTCGAGGAGGACATAATGCACTACGGCACAGAAAATTTAAAGATATTCTCGATGAACTTGATGCCGAGTTCGGAGATTTACTTTTGTACACAGAGGTTCGTTGGCTGAGACGTGGCAGGAGCCTGCAAAGCCTTTTTGATTTGAGAAATGAAGTTTTAGTTTTTTCGAACAAAATTTATGTTCAAACTCGGATGATTTAATTTCAAATCTTAAAAATAAAGATTTTTTATTAGACTTAGCCTTTTTATGCGACATTACTCTCATGCCAAATCAATTGAATCTGTCACTACAGGGTAGAAACAAACATATTTTTGAGCTAGTACCTATTGTAGACCACTTTGAGCGCAAACTAAATATATTAATAATTCACTTAAAAAATAACGATCTGTCCAATTTGGATAAAATCAGGATAATATGGTCAGATAATTTGAATTTGAATAAGTTAAAATACTTGGATACTAGGATTGTTGAGGAATTATTGATCAATTATAAGAAAAGATTTCAGGATTTTCAGATAATTAAAACCGCAATTGAATTGCATAACAATCCCTTAATTTGCAATATAAACGACAAACCAGCAGAACTACGCGCAGAGCTAACCATGCTGCGCAATGATATAAGCCTACCCTTGGAAATGGGTCAAAGTTTTTGGAAACCGATAAGAGGGAAAACATATCCAAATATTAAAAATGCAATCTTCAAAATATATTCTATGTTTAGTTTCTCATACGACTGCGAGGTTGGATTTTCAACCCTCAAAATTATCCAACATAAATTTAGAAACCGTTTATCAGATGAACATATCTCAGATTTACTGGGCATTAAAAATTATGAAGGCAACATAAACATAGATGATATAAGAGAATTTGAAACTTTAGAATAAAAATAATAATAATAATAATAGTAACAATAATAAAAATAATAAAAATAATAATAATAAAAATAATAATAATAATAATAATAATAATAATAATAATAAAAATAATAAAAATAATAATAATATGTTGACTTTATATCAGTTGTTGTTTCTTTGGAAAGAACAATTAATTGTTCTAACTTTGTCCTTAAGCTCAATAAACGATTTTAAACTATCAAACAACCTAGAATTTGTATTTAAAATCAAGTATGATTTAAACTATCAAACATTTAGAATTTGTATTGAAATCATATAAAGTCAACATAATAAATATAGAGGTCATTTAGGAAAAAACTTTAGTCAAATGGTAGAGCTCGACCAAACGGAAACAGCTGAAAACAAAATCAGCAAAATTCTAAAAACAACTTCAGTAAACATGCTTTGTTAGTGCAGACTTCCAGCAGGCTGTTGGACTACATATAATAACATAAGCATAGAGACTAAAGTAAAACAGAAATACAACAACAAATGTGAAATTATAAAAATTGAGAAAAACTGAGAAATTGACACTTCAAATCTCATCGCCCCGGTGGTGCAGTGCGTTAGTGCGCGCTTGCACGGGTATCACAAAAATTTCTGATGACGCCTTTAGCCGGGCAGAAACTGTGCGATAAGATCAGCTTGTGATTTTTTCCTTTTCATATTGAAAAAACTTTATTGTTGTTGATTCTTTGGAAAGATTCGTTAGAACAATTAATTGTTCTAACTTTGACCTTAAGCTCAATAAACGATTTTAAACTATCAAACAACTAGAATTTGTATTTAAAATCAAGTATGATTTAAACTATCAAACATTTAGAATTTGCATTTAAATCATATAAAGTCAACATAATAAATATAGAGGTCATTTAGGAAAAAACTTTAATAATAATAATAATAATAATAATAATAATAATTATAATATGTAATAATAATAATAATAATGATAATAATAATGATGATGATGATGATGATGATGGTGATAATAAAAAAATTTATAATAATAATTATAAATCATAATAATTACAATTATAGAAATAATTCATAAAACAAAAAAAATCCTTTTATTTACAGTATAAATAATAACAGCGCTGTCGCTCTCTCTTGAAAGCACACACAAGTATGCATGTGAATATATAATTTTGCTCGACACTGATTTAAAACTATTGCAATGGATAAATTCAAAGAAATTTATAATAATTTAAAAAGAAAAAATAAAAATTTGAAAATTTTGAAATTTGAAAATTGAACCGGAAAGAATAGTCGACAAAGTAAAACAAAATTAAATAATCGAAGAATACCACAATTCGACACATGGAGATCACCTCGGTATAAGAAAAACTACGATGAAACTAAAACAAAAATACATATGGAAAAATATGAATAAAATGATAAAAACCTACATACTCAATTGCGATAAATGCAAATTAAACAAACAGACTAAACATACAAAAGAAAATTTAACAATGACAGACACACCAAGTACCAGTTTAGAAGTCGTTTTTATCGACACAGTAGGTCCCTTACGCTTATCCAACAATTACAGATATATACTAACGTGTCAGTGCGACTTAACAAAGTACGTAATAGCATGTCCAATGGAGACAAAAGACGCGAAAACTGTTGCTAAAACATTGATTGAAAATGTAATTTTAATATACGGTCACTTTAAAATTTTAAAATCAGATAGAGGTACAGAATTTTTCAATGAATTAATGTCGGAAATATGCAGTCTTTTGAACGTTAAACAAATATTTAGTACCATATCACCATGAGACTCTAGGCTCGATAGAGAAAAACCATCGAGTATTAAATGAATATTTACTTAACTTTTGCAAAAATTAAGAATGGGACCAATGGATCCCATACTTCACTTTTTCATACAATACAACGCCTCATGTTGATACTAATTATACACCATTTGAGCCAATTTTTGGAAAACAAATCTTCCAAATGATAATTAATCTTTTCGATTATCATTTATAATCAATCAGTAAATAATACTGACCAGAGCTGTCAAGTCTGCATTCATATTCAGAATTTTAAGTACAACTGAATAACGACATAAGAATGCATTCAATGAATGCAAAATTGATTTATACATAAAATTTTTAATTCACATTCAATTTTAAAAAAATGATTAATTAATCATTTCAATTATTTATTTTCGTTATTCAGAATAATGAATCAATTTTTTATTCATTTGAATGCTATTCACAAAGAATGCCATTCACAAAGAATTACAGAATTTTCAATTATTCTATTTTTATTCATTATTCATTTTTATTCGTTATTCATTTTTTATTCTTTATTCATTTGTTATTCGTTATTCATTTTTTATTCATTCATTTTTTATTCGTTATTCATTTGTTATTCATTATTCAATTCTTATTCATTATTCATTTTTTATTCATTATTAATTTTTTATTCATTATTCTTTTTTTATTCATTATTCATTTTTTACTCATTACTCATTTTTTATTCATTATTCTTTTTTTATTCATTATTCATTTTTTATTCATTATTCATTTTTATTCATTTTTATTCATTATTCATTTGTTATTCATTTGTTATTCATTTGTTATTCATTTTTTTGTCATTGCTTAGGACTCAGGCTGTGTTTTTCTTTTATTAATTTGACGATATAGATAACAACAGCAAAAAATTTTTTATAAATATCTTAAGAAACAAAAAAAACATAACAGACAAGCCTAAATCGTCGCGTCTACAATCTGTTAAAAAAACGCAACAAAAAATTTTTAGGAAATTGGTAAGAGAATTTGGTGGCATTAAAAGCATGGTTCATTTGGGCCTCACTAGTTTCTAAAAGTACGCTTGATCTCTGTTGTCTTAACTTATGAAGAACCAATTCCTCACACCCCGCTGGAATAAGTTTATCGGTTATGACATTAAATTTAAGAGTATGTAGTTGGTTGCTTCGGTTATCCATTTACCACTGGGACGAAGAAGCAAGCTCGGCATTAATTCGCTGGAAATATTCATGACTGCGTGCTTAGGGGCATGTCACACGTTGTCTGCTTGTCCGTCAAACATTGGAATTTTCGCCATTTTTTTCCCTCTCATTGTTTTTCCACGCCATGCTACACGTAGTTTTCTGTTTGATAATGGCGGAAGCTAAATTTACTACGTTTTTGCTACCATTTTGTGCAGGTAATGCTCCTTTATGCAATCGATTCAATAAAACGGCTACCCTCTATAGGTTGTTTATAAGTGTTTTTATTCGCATTTAAAATTGATGGGTTAAATTCTGATCTCCGGGGATTAAAATAAATTACATTGGCAGGAAGTGTATCCACATATATAGATGACAACGATATGGTCACAATAAAAACAATTGTTGAGTTGATAAAACTCTGGATGGAGTTAAAAAAAGTGAAAAAAGATCCTGCTGGATTAAGCCATGTAGAATTGGCAGACATAAGAAAAGGATGATAAATTTATCAAAGGAGCTAAGATTCACTGATGATAAAGCATTTAAAATTTTTTTAAGAATATCTCACAAAGCCGGTTGGCTTTGAAATTCATTTATGAACATTTCAGTAATATTTCTACTCCAATTAAGAGCCATAACCTTACCTCTAAGAATATTGTAAATTTTAACGATTTAAACGATATTACAAGATATATGTATATATAAACAGTTTATTTGTTAACTACGCGGCTGTAATGTACGACTAGCTTGATCTGTTATACTATCAGTAAATCTACTGCTCACATTTTCTCTTAACGATTGTCCTAAAATACAAGGGTGAAAGAGACAACTGCAGCTGTACATACAAGCACTAAAAGTACTATATACAATGACGTGTTACTTTCATATATGCAATAGAATAGTTTATAAATGAAAAATATAGTTAAAAATGTATACATTTTTATAAATAACATCATATACACATGTTACGTTAATATTTTTAATTATAAAAAATACACAATCACTAAAAAAAAATATATTAAATCATTAATATTACATTCACAATAATCACTAATAATATTCAGCTGTTCAGTTGAATCCATTTGCTGCAGCTAGCCGGGCTGCATTTTGCATAATCGTCAAGTATTCTTCTTCTTTTTATAAATAAATACCATTCAAGCAATGTATAGCACTAGCAGCGTACAACTCAATACTAAACAACAAACATCGATCGCATTACTGATGATTTCAAATTCAATTCAACGTGCGACATGCCCCTTAGCTTACTCTGAATTTTATTAACACTCAACCCACCGATATTTCTTCTATACCTTTTTCTGAACCTCATCATCAAATTACTGGTAATTAACATATCCATCATTTTTATTATTAAACGCAGATAACGGTTTATTTATTATTAAATTTATTTAATGTATTTATAATGGCATAGAATGAAAAACCATGTATGGGCTCGAAAAACAATAATAGCAGGTCAGATTTACCGATTGCGGTCAGTTTAGTGTTAACCTAGTTTGTGTTTGCAAGAAAACGAGTTAGGCATTTTCTATATTAAGGCATCGATATAAAAGCACAAAAAATTATTTTGAAGTTTTCACCAGTTTTTGGTAACTTAGATTGTACATACTTTTATTAACAGATATCTTTCTGTTACTGAATTTAGAGAACGACGCGTTTTATATCAAGTTTTATGTTGAATTTCTTAAACCAATTTTTAAATGAAAATACTTTAATTGTGAGCTATTTGGATCAAATAAGTTTGAAGAAGGCAACAACTCTGTATATATGTATATTAACTTTTTAAAATTTTTTTTTCTGTTCTTATCAATATCGTCAAATTGATAAGCAATGACAAAAAAATGAATAACAAATGAATAAAGAATAAAAAATGAATAATGAATAACAAAGGAATAATGAATAAAAAATGAATAATGAATAACAAATTAATAACGAATAACAAATGAATAATAAATAAAAAATGAATAATGAATAAAAAATGAGTAATGAGTAAAAAATGAATAATGAATAAAAAAAGAATAATGAATAAAAAATGAATAATGAATAAAAATGAATAATGAATAAAATATGAATAATGAATAACAAATGAATAATGAATAAAAAATCAGTAATGAATAAAAAATGAATAATGAATAACAAATGAATAAAGAATAAAAAATGAATAACGAATAAAAAATGAATAATGTTAAAAAATAGAATAATTGAAAATTCTGTAATTCTTTCTGAATGGCATTCTTTGTGAATAGAATTCAAATGAATAACAAATTTGATTCATTATTCTGAACAACGAAAATGAATAATTGAAATGAATAGTTAATCATTTCTTTTAAATTGAATGTGAATTAAAAATTTTATTTATAAATCAATTTTGCATTCATTGAATTCATTCTTTTTTCATTATTCATTGATTCATTTTTTTGTGATTTAAATCAAATTGAATGAATTCTTTTACAGCTCTAATACTGATGAATAGTATATAATACAGACAACTACGCTCAAGAATTAAAACAAAGATTAAAACATTCTTTACAAAAAGCAAAAGAATTAATAAATATTGCAAAAATGAATAGAATTGAAAAAGACAAAAATATAAAACCGTTAAATTTAAATATTGGAGATAAAAATTTAAAAAAAGGATGAATAGGAGAAAAAATCCATCTCCTTCCATTGGTCCATTTATAATTGTAAACAAAAAAGGAATAAATTTCATAATTAATATCAATGGAAAGCTTAAAGAATACCCTAATAATATGTTAAGAAATATTTATAAAAAATTTGTATCTTTTTATTAAAATTTTGAACACATAAATGAATTTTAAATTGAATTTTTAAATGAATATTAAAATATTGTATAAAACACAAAAAAAATTATTTTTCATAAATTTCAAAATAAATTTTTTTATCTTAAGGGTGAGGGTGTAATGTACACACTTCTACATTATAAAATACTAAAACAAATAATTATAAAACATATTTAAAAGACACACACCTCTACGGTACGTATCACCTTATTCTATTTTACTTCATTATACTAAGATAATATTCTAAAAATAAGAACATATGTTCATACTAAACACTACTATCTATCTCATTCGCACACATGTACTAATATTGCTGAATACAAAACATATGAAATTACATTTTTACTCCTACGCAAATATATTAACATATGATTATGTTTATGTTTTCTAATAATTTAAGTCTACTCACTCACACACATTATACTACTATTACTAAATTACAAATATGTATATGATAGTCTACTATTACTTTTACACTAATTTAAAAACATATGATTCTGTTTACTTTCTAAATACAAAAACAATTGTTAACTAGTTTTAAGACAAAATACCGTTATACATATATAAAAGAACGAACAAATTTCAAATAAACTTAATCAAGTTTTTGAGCTTAAAACAAAGCTGCCAACTAGATTCACTTTTAGCCTCTGCACTTTTTCGAAAGTGAACGGCATTAAAAAGAAAAAAAAAATAAATTAGAAGCCAGTGGCGAATATACGCCGGCTACAAGTATTAGGCAGGCCCTGATATTTTAAAAATAATAATTTAAAGAGTCGCAAATCCTTTTAATTATTCTTTACGTATACTCGAGCTTTAAGGTCCAATTATAATAGAAGTAATGCTATGTGATCTAATGTCAGCTGAGCAGTGCGTTCTTTCACTTATTGTTTGAAACAATGCTCTCTTATATAATTAGTATAATTGGTATAACTTCACGTGACGGGACGTATAGATCCGTGGATTTTGGATTTCTACGTTACTTTACATGAAGCTGCGTTTCCATGTGATCTTTCAGTATCTTATCTTATCTTATCTTATCTTATCTTATCTTATCTTATCTTATCTTATCTTATCTTATCTTATCTTATCTTATCTTATCTTATCTTATCTTATCTTATCTTATCTTATCTTATCTTATCTTATCTTATCTTATCTTATCTTATCTTATCTTATCTTATCTTATCTTATCTTATCTTATCTTATCTTATCTTATCTTATCTTATCTTATCTTATCTTATCTTATCTTATCTTATCTTATCTTATCTTATCTTATCTTATCTTATCTTATCTTATCTTATCTTATCTTATCTTATCTTATCTTATCTTATCTTATCTTATCTTATCTTATCTTATCTTATCTTATCTTATCTTATCTTATCTTATCTTATCTTATCTTATCTTATCTTATCTTATCTTATCTTATCTTATCTTATCTTATCTTATCTTATCTTATCTTATCTTATCTTATCTTATCTTATCTTATCTTATCTTATCTTATCTTATCTTATCTTATCTTATCTTATCTTATCTTATCTTATCTTATCTTATCTTATCTTATCTTATCTTATCTTATCTTATCTTATCTTATCTTATCTTATCTTATCTTATCTTATCTTATCTTATCTTATCTTATCTTATCTTATCTTATCTTATCTTATCTTATCTTATCTTATCTTATCTTATCTTATCTTATCTTATCTTATCTTATCTTATCTTATCTTATCTTATCTTATCTTATCTTATCTTATCTTATCTTATCTTATCTTATCTTATCTTATCTTATCTTATCTTATCTTATCTTATCTTATCTTATCTTATCTTATCTTATCTTATCTTATCTTATCTTATCTTATCTTATCTTATCTTATCTTATCTTATCTTATCTTATCTTATCTTATCTTATCTTATCTTATCTTATCTTATCTTATCTTATCTTATCTTATCTTATCTTATCTTATCTTATCTTATCTTATCTTATCTTATCTTATCTTATCTTATCTTATCTTATCTTATCTTATCTTATCTTATCTTATCTTATCTTATCTTATCTTATCTTATCTTATCTTATCTTATCTTATCTTATCTTATCTTATCTTATCTTATCTTATCTTATCTTATCTTATCTTATCTTATCTTATCTTATCTTATCTTATCTTATCTTATCTTATCTTATCTTATCTTATCTTATCTTATCTTATCTTATCTTATCTTATCTTATCTTATCTTATCTTATCTTATCTTATCTTATCTTATCTTATCTTATCTTATCTTATCTTATCTTATCTTATCTTATCTTATCTTATCTTATCTTATCTTATCTTATCTTATCTTATCTTATCTTATCTTATCTTATCTTATCTTATCTTATCTTATCTTATCTTATCTTATCTTATCTTATCTTATCTTATCTTATCTTATCTTATCTTATCTTATCTTATCTTATCTTATCTTATCTTATCTTATCTTATCTTATCTTATCTTATCTTATCTTATCTTATCTTATCTTATCTTATCTTATCTTATCTTATCTTATCTTATCTTATCTTATCTTATCTTATCTTATCTTATCTTATCTTATCTTATCTTATCTTATCTTATCTTATCTTATCTTATCTTATCTTATCTTATCTTATCTTATCTTATCTTATCTTATCTTATCTTATCTTATCTTATCTTATCTTATCTTATCTTATCTTATCTTATCTTATCTTATCTTATCTTATCTTATCTTATCTTATCTTATCTTATCTTATCTTATCTTATCTTATCTTATCTTATCTTATCTTATCTTATCTTATCTTATCTTATCTTATCTTATCTTATCTTATCTTATCTTATCTTATCTTATCTTATCTTATCTTATCTTATCTTATCTTATCTTATCTTATCTTATCTTATCTTATCTTATCTTATCTTATCTTATCTTATCTTATCTTATCTTATCTTATCTTATCTTATCTTATCTTATCTTATCTTATCTTATCTTATCTTATCTTATCTTATCTTATCTTATCTTATCTTATCTTATCTTATCTTATCTTATCTTATCTTATCTTATCTTATCTTATCTTATCTTATCTTATCTTATCTTATCTTATCTTATCTTATCTTATCTTATCTTATCTTATCTTATCTTATCTTATCTTATCTTATCTTATCTTATCTTATCTTATCTTATCTTATCTTATCTTATCTTATCTTATCTTATCTTATCTTATCTTATCTTATCTTATCTTATCTTATCTTATCTTATCTTATCTTATCTTATCTTATCTTATCTTATCTTATCTTATCTTATCTTATCTTATCTTATCTTATCTTATCTTATCTTATCTTATCTTATCTTATCTTATCTTATCTTATCTTATCTTATCTTATCTTATCTTATCTTATCTTATCTTATCTTATCTTATCTTATCTTATCTTATCTTATCTTATCTTATCTTATCTTATCTTATCTTATCTTATCTTATCTTATCTTATCTTATCTTATCTTATCTTATCTTATCTTATCTTATCTTATCTTATCTTATCTTATCTTATCTTATCTTATCTTATCTTATCTTATCTTATCTTATCTTATCTTATCTTATCTTATCTTATCTTATCTTATCTTATCTTATCTTATCTTATCTTATCTTATCTTATCTTATCTTATCTTATCTTATCTTATCTTATCTTATCTTATCTTATCTTATCTTATCTTATCTTATCTTATCTTATCTTATCTTATCTTATCTTATCTTATCTTATCTTATCTTATCTTATCTTATCTTATCTTATCTTATCTTATCTTATCTTATCTTATCTTATCTTATCTTATCTTATCTTATCTTATCTTATCTTATCTTATCTTATCTTATCTTATCTTATCTTATCTTATCTTATCTTATCTTATCTTATCTTATCTTATCTTATCTTATCTTATCTTATCTTATCTTATCTTATCTTATCTTATCTTATCTTATCTTATCTTATCTTATCTTATCTTATCTTATCTTATCTTATCTTATCTTATCTTATCTTATCTTATCTTATCTTATCTTATCTTATCTTATCTTATCTTATCTTATCTTATCTTATCTTATCTTATCTTATCTTATCTTATCTTATCTTATCTTATCTTATCTTATCTTATCTTATCTTATCTTATCTTATCTTATCTTATCTTATCTTATCTTATCTTATCTTATCTTATCTTATCTTATCTTATCTTATCTTATCTTATCTTATCTTATCTTATCTTATCTTATCTTATCTTATCTTATCTTATCTTATCTTATCTTATCTTATCTTATCTTATCTTATCTTATCTTATCTTATCTTATCTTATCTTATCTTATCTTATCTTATCTTATCTTATCTTATCTTATCTTATCTTATCTTATCTTATCTTATCTTATCTTATCTTATCTTATCTTATCTTATCTTATCTTATCTTATCTTATCTTATCTTATCTTATCTTATCTTATCTTATCTTATCTTATCTTATCTTATCTTATCTTATCTTATCTTATCTTATCTTATCTTATCTTATCTTATCTTATCTTATCTTATCTTATCTTATCTTATCTTATCTTATCTTATCTTATCTTATCTTATCTTATCTTATCTTATCTTATCTTATCTTATCTTATCTTATCTTATCTTATCTTATCTTATCTTATCTTATCTTATCTTATCTTATCTTATCTTATCTTATCTTATCTTATCTTATCTTATCTTATCTTATCTTATCTTATCTTATCTTATCTTATCTTATCTTATCTTATCTTATCTTATCTTATCTTATCTTATCTTATCTTATCTTATCTTATCTTATCTTATCTTATCTTATCTTATCTTATCTTATCTTATCTTATCTTATCTTATCTTATCTTATCTTATCTTATCTTATCTTATCTTATCTTATCTTATCTTATCTTATCTTATCTTATCTTATCTTATCTTATCTTATCTTATCTTATCTTATCTTATCTTATCTTATCTTATCTTATCTTATCTTATCTTATCTTATCTTATCTTATCTTATCTTATCTTATCTTATCTTATCTTATCTTATCTTATCTTATCTTATCTTATCTTATCTTATCTTATCTTATCTTATCTTATCTTATCTTATCTTATCTTATCTTATCTTATCTTATCTTATCTTATCTTATCTTATCTTATCTTATCTTATCTTATCTTATCTTATCTTATCTTATCTTATCTTATCTTATCTTATCTTATCTTATCTTATCTTATCTTATCTTATCTTATCTTATCTTATCTTATCTTATTTTTAGTTAGAAAGAAAGAGCATGCAAACCGTATCTTACGGAATTGACTAAAGTGAGTGTGAAACAGGCATACATTTTATATTTTTATAGCATGTAGCTCTGTCATTTCACGAGATACTAGAGGATAGAAAAAGTTAAACTTTCTAAACTTTTCCCATAGAAGCCTATCACTTTCTATAAATTTTACAGCATTTTTTATAGCTATGCTCTTAAAAAAAATGTTTCTCGTATCAGTGCAACACAGACTGATTGAAGTCTACATTTAAAATAGAAATTAATAAATATTTCCTTAATTCTCAATGGCAATAGTATGAACAGCCACGGTCGATATGGTGTCCGATTCGGCGGGACCGCAGCCGTTAGTCATTATCTGCATTAATGCGACGCCGCACTGTGCACAGGAAAGTTTGGCAAGATCAAGATAAGCGAATATAAGATGACAAAACATGGTGCCCGTTAAGATACTAACCTATTTTCATTTGTTCATTTGCAGGCCTTCTCCACGCCAACCGATATCTTCATGATAATTTTGTTGACACTTTTGCTGTCTCCGAGGTTTGTGATAAATTCGATGTCAAAGAAGCTGAAGTAAATAACGCTCTATTACGTCGTGATACACTCGAACAGCTGGACATTCACTTCAATATCGGCAACAAACGCTTTAAGGATGAGGGTCTAAGATAAACAACTTCTTTGTTGCTGGCTCGCCACCATCAGTGATGCGCTCTCGTCAAATGAACGCTCTCAGGAGACCGGCTCTGGAGGCACATCAGCACTTAGTAGCAGCGGCAATTCATCAAGCTTGCGTCTTCATTCCGTACACATTGCACTTTTACGCGAACGCCAGCTGTATTCAAAGTTCTGGAGTTTTTCTTATCAGATGTGACACTCTTATCAAACGTACCAAATGGCTTCTTGGAATACTTTCTCAAAGCAAGCCAAACGATGTCATGCTTGAGGTATATCGTGTCATGAAAGCTTTGGACTATGAGTGAAAAATTATCCATCCGTATCATGTGCTTGTGCGCCGTCGGAACACTTTGAATGGAAAGTATTCCAAGATGTCACTTCAGCTGTATCAAGTATATGCAAAGAGCCGGTTAAAACTTGTTTTTTCCTTTTATGCTTTTAAAAAAGCGGACCTATGCTGCTTAAACCATAAATCTATATCTATACTATTATATAAAAGGAGACTCACAAAATTTGATCCAGAATAAGCTCGGTAACCGATGAACCGATTTTAATAATTATTTTTTTATTTGATTCCTATGATAATATAGATTGTTATAGCTTACCAAGGTTTTCGAAAAATGTATTCTTTCATTATTGAAAAATCACGCATTTTATTTGATGCCTACATTCAATCAGCAGCACAGTATAACAGCAAACAAAGCTTTTCTCTCTTTGTCGAGAGAGCTTCTCTCAATATACCACGACAGCCATGTTGTGTAGTTATGCTGAATTCAGTGATAACCTTCAGCATGTTTTTGTGTGATTTAAAATAATGTTCATCAAGTTGAGAGCGTGCAGAAATTTTTCTCTCTGAGCGAAAACTTCATATGAAAAAACTTTCAAAACATGGTGAAGGTGATCAGTCAATCCAGCATTACTTTCAGGGAGATTCTTGCTTTCATACATTGTTAATTAATTTTCTTTGTTAATGTTTTGAGGGGAGAGTTGCCAGAATTTAGTTGTCAGCATTAATTATGTTTTGCAGCCTAGCCAGCCAGCTTTTCCCCACTTGAGATTGTGTTAGTCTATCTATACGAATATATAAAAGCGTACGTCTACTTTCCATGCCCACTTTCTGCAAAAAATGCTATGTTTCAGACGATTTTGGTAGTATGAGACTAGAATTTGGTAATCTACGTTGTATGTTTACTTACGCTTACTTTACTAAAAATGGGCATGACTTCTTTAGTTAAGTCCACTTTTCGAGGGATAAGCTTAGAGTAAAGCAAAGCGCACTAGGTTTAAGCTCAATTGAGCTGAAATTCTGACATTCTATTGTTTCGAGTATGAGATGGTTTAAGTCAAAAAATTTTGCCACACCCCAAATACCGCCCAGAATTAATCAAAAATGTTATACTTCGAACGGTTTTGGTTGTATTAGACTAAAATTTGATAATTTAGTTCATACCGCTACTTTTGGCAACTGTAATAAAAATGGCGAATATATAAATTTTATTCCGAACAGCATGCAAATTCGTATATAGCAGTAAAGTGGTCTGCGGCAGAACGTTTGCCGGCCAATACTATACACCAATAAAAATGCTGTATATATCAGAAAATTCTGATCGTCATGCATTGATGTTTCAAACGGAAACGTTTAGCATGTGTTTTGTTCGAAGGTCAATTTACACTTTTACAAATTCAAAAAGCGATCATAAAAAATTTATTGAATTGGGTCAGGACAAATTCTACTATAACTATAACGTTAACTATGAATATATAGATAAGGAAATAGATTAAAACATAGATTTATGTATATAACTTTAGAATAGTTTGAAATATTTGAAATATTTTTCACAGAATTATTTTTTAAGCTTTATTTGAAAATGTTTCTCACATAAATTAGTTTTTAAGCTGTAGAAAATTGCAAAAAATATAACAAAAGCATTTTATTAAAATTATTTTTCATCAAAAAATCATAGAGGGGATAGGTGGCCAATTATTTTTAATGATAGACACTGTTTGTGTCAAAATAGATAAATTTTTGCAGATAAATTATGTTATATGAAAGAATAAGAAAAATTAAAATTTATAAAAAAAAATAAAATTAAAAAAAAATATTTACAACAAAAGTAACTCTTGGCCTATTTTGAGTACAAGTTGGATATTTAGAGGTTCTTTGAAAACAACATAAAACATTGTATTGGTGAGGTAACAGTAAACCTTTTCTTATTTTCCCAATTTACTTTATTGAACTTTCAAACAAAGAAAATTTGATGAAAATCGATTTGAAAATGGCGGAAATGTTTGCTTGCTAATTCAAAACATGAAATTTCAATCGTTTTTTTTTCATTCTGAGGCTTAAGAAAATGAATTATACTGAGAAAATCTATAGTTTTGAGATATTGCAATGATTTTAATGTCATAACAACAGGTTTTTTTAAAACATACCTAATATCCGTACAAAATATTTCCGAAAAGAAAAGATTTTTAATTTTTACCGTTAATTTTATTAATAAACGACTGTCCATACAAAAATGCATTGTTGTGCATTGAGAAAGTCTATAGTTTTTGAGATATCGCCAAAGTTGGATGTCATTATAACGGTCTTTTTTTTAAATTTAAGAATATATTTATTTTCAGAATATATGTAAAAAATTACAAAAAAAAAAAAGTAAGCCAGGTAAATTTATGTCATCATAACAATTACAGTTTAAATAAAATATTCAAATTAAATAAAGTAATTTTTTAATATTTATACCATTTTTACATAATCAAACAGAACAAACACAATAATTTTTATATAAAATTTGATTCAACATAACTAAATACTTAAAATTTAAGATTTAAAATTTTACATGGTATTTAATATTTTTATCGCAGGCGAAGCAGCGGGTATTTGCTAGTATACAATAAAACTTTAAAAAACAGTCGGTACATTGAATATTTCTGCGGCAGTTATCTGATCTCATAAACTAAAAATCATTTTACGCTCAGATAAGCCTTCCCTTCGCTAGCATAAAATTAAAACTTTGGTATAATTCAAGAATAGCGACAAGAATAATAAAAGATAAATATTAAATAACATACTTTGCACATCAGCCGATATCAGAAAATTTAAAAAAATAATAATTGGTCGAGTTTTATGTGAACCTGCCCTTAAGGCAGTATTCTAGTGTATTTTGAAGGTCGATAAAACAGAACCAGCATGTTTTTACTGGGCATCTTAAAATAAAAATGGTTAAATTATATTTACGAATCATGACATTTATTTTAAAATGGCATTCAATCGTTATTGCATATATTTGCATATTTTCCAATAAATGCATGATTTTGCATATTTAAAAAAAATGCAAAGTTTTTATACTCATTTCTGTATATTACATTACATTTATATTACAATAAATACATGTGGATTTTACATATTTTTGCTTTTTTGACTTGCAAACATTTAAATTTTAGTTTATTCGAATTCTTGAATGTTGTATTTTTTTGGTGACGTGACTTTTACAGGGCGTAGTTTTTATCCAAATATTTCACATTTAAAATTCAGAGTAATTTATATTTATTAAAGCTTATGTGCACAAAATCAAGTTTAAACATTTTTTTAATTTTAAAGGTTTCACTATTACGATGACGTCAATTTGTATGGGAAGTGGGCGGAATTTTAATTTTTTTTTTTTAAAAAATTCCAAACATAGATTGCATAGTTAACGTTTAAACTAATTTGCAAAATTTGAAGCATTGTACTAATTTTTGTTGAGTTTATGGAGATTTTACTGATTTTATAAAGTCACTTTGTATGCATGTAGCCGTCGATTTTTCCAAATTTCTTACTCAAAGTGTATATAAAAGTTAGAAGCTTATTTGCGGAATTTGAAGTCATTTGATTAATTTTTGTGGAATTTAAAGAGATTTACCGTTTTGGTAAAGTCACTTTGTATGAGAGGTAGGTAGGCTTTTCATTCGATTTTGCTCATTTTAAAACTTAATCTGTATTTTTAATATAAAACACTTTGAATGGCAAGTATACAAAGATGTCACTTTAGCTGTATAAGGTAGATGAAAAGAGCCGGTTTCCACTTGTTTTTTCTTTTATTCTAATAAATCAGCGGACATGTGCTGCTAAAACCACAAATCTATAAATATAATAAAACTGTTAAAAACAATCTGTGCATTGAATATTTTTTCGAACTTCTTTTTGCGCTGAATGTTTTAAAGTGGATTCAAAAAATGTAATTTTAAAAATTATTGTCTGTCTGTACGTATTTTTTTTACTGGCGACGAGATACCTTACGTCCCTAGTCGGAACAGGGTACTTTTCACCAAAAAATAAAGTAATTTATAAAAGTTTAATCAAAGTACAAAGTAGTTCAGTACAGCTAAATGTACAGCTAAGGATTTATATTTTTAATATTTTTTTCAAAAAAGGTTCAAACAATTAATTTTTTTAATTGTGTAATGCAAAATAATTGAAGACATAAGTGAATGAAAGTGATATGTCGCAATAATCTAGTTTCGAGAAAATTGAGTTCAAACGTTCACATTTGTACTGATTTACAGCCCTATTCTGGCTGCTTAACTAAGCTCACCACATTAACAAAATAGTTAATATTAACAATTTGTTAAGGTTTCATATTCTGCTGCATATTTAAAAGCTCTTTTCCTTGCAATTTTGTTAATAACAGAAAGAGTCTTAACAACGAATGAAATGTATGTGCTTAGATAGAAAATTGTTGTGAAAATAATAAAAAATACAAATTATAATAAGGGTTCTCATCTAAGCATGTAGCTGGCTCGTAAACATTGTAAGCCTTGTGAACTTACATGCGCGTAAACTATCTGTCAAAATTTGTATGGGCTTGAGTTTACATCATTTCCGAGCCTATTTTGTAGTGTAAACTAGCATGTAAATCTACGTGTGTGAATGAGAGTTGTCTTTGGCGCTAATCATTACATTTTTAAAGTAGTTGAAGTTAATATGAACACGTTTTATTTATTTTTCATGTTAATGAAGATTTTTAAAGGGTTTCAAATTTAAAAAAGTCATAAAGTTGTCGCAGCCACAGCCGCCATTTTGTCGACATTTACGCTATTTACACTTTATCGCTCATCAAAAGTTTAAATGCTATACATGTTTACATATTTACATGCTTAGATGAGAACCCTTAATATAATATTGAGTTTAAATACATTCAACTGAAAAATGGAAGAATTTTTTACTTATTTTAAGTGTTGATAATGAAATCTTTCAGTAGTAGTGGCAAATTTTTCAAGCGCTTGCAAAGTCACAAGCTGCACTCGAAGCATCTGTTTATATAGCTCATCTCTTCTTTCAATAGGCATATCGATTTTCACCATGCATGGTGAACTTTAAAAGCTTTTTAAGCTTTTATGTTAATGATTTTTAAGAATACCAACATTTACATAACATAACAATCAGCTTAACAAGAGCTCCTTAAATATTTCTTGTTAAGCTAACAACGAGAATAGGGCTGCTAGTATCAAACTTTGTGAAGTATTTAATTTCTAGAATGGCCACCAACATAGTTGTTTTAAGTTTTAAAAATGTTTGTATACACATAAGACCTTCCCATGCATAGAACACCGAAAATGCGACATATCACCTTTATCCACTCATGTCTTGAATTTAATTTATATGCCGCTTTTTCTTAAAATTATATTCCGCATTAAGATCAGATCTGAAACAGCCGTCTGTCTTTTAGTATTCCCATGCCTACAAATAAGCTCGCCTGTTAACTCCTCGGTCTTCTTAACTTTCAGCAGTTGCTGCATGAGATTTGTAGGCATCAATTGGAGCACGGGTCATACCACACTCTACCAGCAACGATACACAGAGCCAAAAACCACCACATAAAATCAATAAGATCATCTAATTGAGCTATTTTATAAGGTTTTCTTATTAATACTACCAAATAATAATAATTTTTTATAGAGAAATCTTTTTAATTCCATAGAGAAAATCTTATTTAAAATTTACAACTACTATCAAACATTTTTTAATAAGGTTACTTTTTAAATGAATGAAATTATGTGGTAATCTTATTAATACTTTACTTTAATAAGAAAATCTTTTTACACTCTCCAAAGCTTAAGAAGAGACCACCTTAAATTAATAAGAAAATCTTTTTGATCTGTTTTTATAAGATTTTCTTATTAAACACCCTTTTAAAAAAAGAGAAAATGCTACTTTTTCTTTGCTTTAGCTTTCAGTCGTAATTGTGAAGTGAATTCATGAAGTTTATGTGCATTTTATGTATTTAATTTATTTAAAGTAAAGTAAAAATATGTGACAATGGATAATGATACTTATGTTCTATGTTATCTTATGTTTATATTCTTGATACTGAACTTGTTTTCGACGAGGCTGAAATTCTTTAAACTCAAGGCATATTTCAGTCGTGGGGCTTGAGTAACTCAATTTCGACTTTACTAAAAATTTATTGAAGTAAGCTCGAAGTAGGTTCTTCAAAAAATGGAGATTTAGGATGTTGCCACTTTCTTTGAAGGCCTCGACAGCGCCAGGTATTTTGGTGATAAGGTCAAATTTTACTATTTTATTGTTCCTAATAAATTGTAATAAGCCATCAAAACGTCTTTTTATTTAATATTACAGGCAATTAATAGTATATTCCTTGGTAAAAGGTTAATAAAATTGCGTTTGAATTTAAATGTATTTCCATATTAAAATTTATAAAGAAATCCTATAAAATCAATAAGATGTTCTTATTAAATTTCAAAAATAAATCTTATTAAATCTATAAGATTTCTTCTTAAAAACCAAGAAGTTTTGATAAGATTTTCTTATTGTTTTTAAAAGTGTTCTTATAAAAAACAATAATATTCTTCTTAAAGTTATGTGGTTTGTCTAATAAAAAAAACTCATAATTTTAATAAGATTTTCTCTATGGTTTTAATAAGACAATCTTCTTGGATGAAAACCATAGAGAAATCTATTGATTTTTTCTATTTTATTAGGTTGTTTTGGCTCTGTGTAGGAATTGAAAGATCAAATAAACCTTTGGTGACAATTCATCGGTGCTCACTAAATCCAAGCAAGCCTTGTAGATATATTGTATGCTCTCATGTAGAGGTTCTTTAAGGTTTGCAGGTAGCACATTTGAATCAGCGACGTTTAAAATCATTCGAATATTTCGAAGAACCATCTGCAGTGCGGATATTGCGTTTTTAATAAACTTGATCCATTTAATCGGAGTCATCAGAGCGTTCATTTTTTTGTGCTGTAGCATTTGGCTAACGTGTCTCCAGATTCTATATTGACAGTATACACAGAGCTTTGCCAAGACAAATTATATCGGTTCATTGATATCCTCGCACTGTAGATTCTAAACAACAATAGGTACAAAGCGCTTCCATGGTCTTTGTCATATCCTGCAAATCAAATTATTAATAGAATTAATGTATAAAATAATTTTAAGCTGCTCACTCTTGTATATTTGCACTTGAGTATCTCCTGAACCAGTTGCGTAGACAACTATTCAGAATTGCCTGCCTGCAGTAACAATTCCAACATTTGTGAAGCCTTCAATGGTAGCCAACCATGATCGGCGACTGTGTGCCAGGCATCTTTGAATTGTTCGATTAAGGATATATAAGAGACGAGTTTTTTCATGGCAGTGGTTTTTTTGTATCCGAAATTGTTGATAGTTGCTAAAGATATAAGTAGAATAATTGTTTAAATAAATATATATTTATTTAATATGTACTTACTGTTTTAAGACTAAAGAATGGTTCACTTATAATTTGGCCACATAAAAATAGGTATATCTCTTGAAATAAAACTCCGATTATTAAATTTTTTATATCAAATTAAATTATATTATTTCATGTTTCAGATAACTAATTATGGATACTAAATTACAATGTTTCGGTAAAAATTTCGGACTTTCTTTTTAATGCCTTGCATTAGGTTTTGCACAACTTGTCGTGATACTTCACCGCATACCTTATTCCACTTTATTCCCAAATTTTCTTTTGAATTTGAAGTTTTGCCATGTTTTTTTAACTTTTGTTTGGTTATTGCCCAAAATCTCTCAATTGGTCGAAGTTCGGGACAGTTTGGTGGGTTCATGTGTTTCGGTATAATGTCAACAGCGTGTAAACAGTACCAATCCATTGTATCCTTGGAATAATGACAGGATGCCAAATCTGGCCAAAATTTCACAGGAGCTTGGTGGCATCGAATAAAAGGCAGTAGACGCTTTTCCAGACATTCCTGTCGATATAATTCACCAGACATCGTGGAATGCGTCACAAATGGGCGACTTTTCAGTCCACAGCTGCAGATTGCCTGCCAAACCAATACCTTTTTTCCAAATTTATCCAACTTATCGTATTTATACCTTTCGGTCACTCCTCCTCTTATTTTTGCAACATAAAAATTCCGACCTGGTAGCTGTTTGACATCCATTTTGACGTATGTTTCGTCATCCATTATAATGCACCCGTTAAATTTTGTCAAAACCTGTTCATACAGAATGCGTGCTCTCCTTTTTGCTACAGATTGCTGTTTTTCCGAACGGTTTGGAAATTTTATAGTTCTATATGATACCAGCTTTGCATTTATGCGAATTCTTCGTACCGTACTTTTACTTGTTCCGTATCTTTTTGCTCGATCATTGTCGGAGAGGCCTGGATTTAAACGTATGGACCTTAATACCTTCACCCGCAAAGCTGGGTCTCCGCTTCCCTTTTTTTTAGCCGCTCTTGTTTTTCGTTCAACGGACAACGTTTGTTTATATCGTTTAAGAACATTGTTGACGGTAGATTTTGGAATATTTAAGATCTTAGCGATTTTTCTTCCCGACCAGTTCGGATTATCCAATGATTTGTGCACAATCATTTTCCTAATTTCTTTTTCCATCTTCGCCTGTAGTCACAAATATAAACTTACTGAAATGAATTTTGCTGGGAATAACGGTGCATTGTTTACAAACAATACGTCATTAAAAACTTTTTATTTGGTCCACTGGGGGCGCTGCAATCGACAGTAACATGCGGCCAAATTATAACTGAACCATTCTTTAAGTTCAATTCAAAAACAATGAAAATTTTTCATATGTCAAACTTGCTATAAACTAAAGCACATATATGCGTCTCGCTCTTATAGCAAAAAGTTTGTGATATGGGATAAGATACTGAAAGATCACATGGAAACTCGGCTTTACGTCTTGCCAAAAAGCAACTAAACATTGAGGTTAGATACGATTAGTGTGAAATGTGTATAGTTGAAACTACGTTTTTTGTTGAGTTTTCGTTATTAATGTGATAGTTCTTTATATCCACAGCTATGGATGACGAAGTTGTAACGAAGCTCCCGGGTCATCCGGGTCTATAGCTGAGGTAAACTCGCCGGGATTCTGAGGTCCGGTTCAAAATTTTTAAATAAAAATTGCAGATGTGTAGAATTTTAGTTCAGAATGTTTTATTTAGGCTTTAATTCAAAGTCTGGTAGGTATGTGTACAAAATATTGAATCGGAACGTAAACGATGATGACGGGATTCCTTGCAGAGAGGACGGTTGCGAGCTGCGGCTAAGGTGTTCCGTCATGTCTGGAGTCACGTCTCTCGAGCTGGTCACCTATCCTTAAATACATTCGGTATCTGACGACTCCGAACAAACTACTTCTTAAAATATATTATTTAATATATCCTTAAATACGTTCGGAATCTGATGACTCCGAGCAAACTACTTCTAAAAATATATTCCTTAATATATCCTTAAATACTTTCGGCATATGACGACTCCGAGCAAACTACTTCTTAAAATATATTCCCTAATATATTTTTATTTATTTATTTATTTTATATTAGTACATTAAGAACTGGATTCTTTTATAGTACAGAGCTCAAATACATAATTTGAATTCAACTTATTATAAAACATTTAAACTTAAATCTAAGGCAATTTAAATTTATTATTATACAATTTAAAGTGTTATCAAAATATTTTTATGTTAAACAAATGTAAATTCAGAAGACAGATAAAACTTAAATTAAGAAAGAGCAAACAAGAGAGAGAGAGAAAGTCATATAGAGCTAAAGATCTGATATGTACTTTATTAAGTATTATGTGATGAAAAGTGCTTCAAAATAGCATGTTTGAAGGATGTTTTTGACGCTATGGATTTTAAGCTACTAAGCAATGAATTCCATTATCTAGCGGCATTAATAAAGAACAGTCTTGTGGAGTTTAGAAAGTTAAAACTAGGTATAATTATCACTTGGCTTCTATTTGACCGACTAAATTGAAGTTTTTCAAATAATTAGAAAGGAGTTTTGTGGAGTATGAGTTTGTGTAAAAAAATATTATATTATATAATATTTAAGTTGAGACCGCGAGTCTAACTTGCTGTATACAAGTTCAAAATATGTTATGATGGGGACAACGAGCTGAATTAGAAGTTTACGTCTTAGATCAATAGGATTTTACTCAGACGACATCCTAAGGACAGGCAACACATACGACTTAAGTACATTAAGGTGAAGACTATTTTTCATAGCCCATTGGTTTATACTGTCAAGATCTTCATTCAGTTTGCATACTAAATCTTCCATGAGGTTTGTTCTACCAAACAAGTAAATCTGAACGTCATCAGCATAAGCATGCATGGACGAATATGTGCAGTAGTGAAAAATATCATTCATGAACATGGAGAAGAGCAGCGGGCCAAGAACCGATCCCTGAGGCACACCATAGCAAACAGCTTCATAGTATGAAAAATTAGTACCGACCTTCACTCTTTGTACTCTATTTGTCAAATAGCTACTTAACAAGATCTTGAATCGGAACGCTCAATGATTGTTTTCTTAAAGCTGTTCCGCAAAGGAAAGCCTCCTTGACATCGGGTCCGGTATGGTATACAAATGAATTAAGAAAAATGAGGAATTTGAAATCTAATTACTATAAAAAATATCAAAAAACACATAACATATGCGATTTTGGATGCTATACCTCGATTAAATACAGTTATCAACAGTTATGCAAACAATCCTATAATACCTACTTAACAAAAGTAAAATTAAACATCATATCTGATGCTAAATCCTTTTGGAACTTTGTTAACACAAAACGCAAGATTGATTCCTATCCTTCTTTTATGAAGTATAATTCGGTTGAGTCTGATAATGATAATAGTATTTGCAATCTTTTTGCTGACTTTTTCAAGTCGACTTATTCATCATCGTCCTATGATTATTTAAGTTATCCTTTCAATATTCAATCTGGGGATATATATTTCCCAATAATTGACACAAACACAGTCTTATCATTTTTAAAAAATATTAAAACATTAATATGATTATTTTTCTTCGACCTCTTGATGTATAATTTTGAGTTTAATTCGGGCTCAAGGTCACTTTTGAATAAAAAACAGTCTTATATTTGTTTTTTAGTCTTCGTTTTATTGCGTCCAATATTTCGAACTCCACCGGAGTTCATCATCAGGGACACTGTTTTCAACAAAATATATACATTAATTACAATTTACATATTACATATTACATGCAGCACCCTCGATTTCGCCATTTCGTTGTCTACTAATTTTTATATTGTTGTTTGTTTCGTAATTAGGTGTCGGTAGCTTTGAGCGCATCTCTCAGTGTCCGTTTTGAAGTTTATTCTTTGTTTTGGTGGTATGTTTATAATATGTAACATTTCTAACGTGTATCGTCTCGCGTAATTCGTCTCTTGTTGTAGAATTTGTACATTGTCAAAGTCTGGACAGTGGTCAAGTGTTGCACAGTGGGCCGCCAATGCTGTTTTTTGCTCCAATGGTTTGCTTTGTGATTTGTGCTCTGATTTGTGCGCAGACATTCTTGTTTTAGCATTGCAGAGGGAAATCGAAATGGCGAAATCGAGGGTGCTGCAATATATTTTTAAGTCAATATCTGTTAATTTTGTCTCACTGTGATGTCTACCAAAATTGTTAAGTCTTAAACTTTATGTTTAATGTTTAATATGTAAGTTTTTCAGTTTGTGTTTTATAATGTCAAAAATTGTAATTAATGTATATATTTTGTTGAAAACAGTGTCCCTGATGATGAACTCCGGTGGAGTTCGAAATATTGGACGCAATAAAACGAAGACTAAAAAACAAATATAAGACTGTTTTTTATTCAAAAGTGACCTTGAGCCCGAATTAAACTCAAAATTAAAATATTAAAACATCATATAAAAGTGGTCCTGATAACATACCTTCGTGTATATTAAAATACTGCTGTGAAGAATTAGTAACTCCAATCTCTTTACTATTTACTTCACCATTAAAATCCTGCTATTTTCCTGCAGCCTGGAAGCATTCATTTATCATTCCGCTGCATAAATCCGGAAATAGGTCTTTGATTGATAACTACCGTGGCATCGCAAAATTAAGCGCTTTGCCTAAACTTTTAGAGGCAATTGTTACATCACGACTATCGCATAGCGTTAAATCTTTAATGTCTCCTTTCCAACATGGATTCCTTTCTCGAAAATCCACTGTTACTAACCTTCTCGAATTTACATCAAAAACTATAGAAAACTTTGGAAAAGGCATGCAGACTGATGTTATTTACAAGGATTTTAGCAAAGCTTTTGACGTTGTAAATCACAAACTACTGATCTTAAAATTACATCTTGTTGGATTTCCTATACCGTTGGTAAAGTGGATTGAATCTTACTTAAGCAATAGAACACAATCTGTTCTTTTTAAGCTCAAGAAATCACACGAGTTTCCTGTTACTTCAGGAGTACCTCAAGGAAGTCATCTTGGGCCTCTTCTGTTTCTACTTTTTATAAACGATTTGCCATCTGTCATAATGCATTCCAGCATCTTAATGTTTGCTGACGACGTCAAACTCTTCCTTTCTTTTAAAAATGATAATGACGCTGTATTTTTGCAAGCCGACATAGATCATCTTCATAACTGGTGCAAAACGAACCGTATGAACCTCAACATGAAGAAATGCAAGCATATGTCTTTCTCGCGCAAACCACCAATTAAATGTACCTTCAAAATTTGTGGTTATCCATTGGAGTCCTTAGATAGTTTCAATGCTCTTGGAGTTACAATGGATCCTAAACTACGCTTTAATATTCATGTAAATAAAATAATAAATAGAGCAAATAGTACTTTAGGATTTATTAAACGTTGGGCAAAAGAGTTTAATGATCCTTTCATAACGAAAACCTTATTCACTTCCCTAGTGCGGCTTATCTTAGAATACGCTTCAGTTGTTTGGTGCCCACGATACGGTTGTTACATAGACGACATTGAATCAGTGCAGAAACAATTTATTTTGTTTTGCTTAAGCTATCTTTATTGTAATACTGATTTTCACTTACCACCTTATGAATATCGGTTACAACTCTTAAATCTTCCTTCTTTAAAAAATCGGAGAATTATGATAAATGCTTGTTGGATTATAAAACTTTTACATGGCTATGTAAACAGTCCATATTTATTGAGTAAAATATATTTTAATATTCCTCTTCGTCCTAGAAGATCTTTTGAGTTACTCCACATGAACTTTTGTAGAAATGAACCTCTTAGAAGCGCTTGCGGTGATTTTAATTTTGTATCTGATGTTTTATCCTTAAGTGAATCCATTGACTCAATCAAACATAAAATTATAGATTACCTGCAGTACCGTCGTTGATTATGTAAAGTTCTTTCAAACATATATCTGATGCATCTGCATTTGTAAACACATTAATAAAACAATCTAAATGGATAAATGGACCTAAGCGTAAAATGGAAAATTTTGGTGGATAAACATCTAAGTAATCTGAACTTAAACCTGGGATCTTCAGTTGCCTCATATCTTCATGATGATTGTAACTACACTTGTCGACGGTATCGTGGTGTCTTGGTGTCTTTTTACCTCTTGAAACACTACGTTAGATCGATTTGTAATATATTAATATGAGTGGCCGATAAGACCTAGTTTGTCTTGGTGCCTGCGTTCGCAACTGGTTTTCTTTATTTTATGAAAATTGGTTTGGTGAAGTTGACCTAGTTTGTCGAGTAACCACCCTGTCAAGCCAGGATTTCACCGGCTTCAGAGAGACAGAACGATATATATTATATATATACCTATTGGAGTGGTGTTTTATTGGGTATGAGACCTTGTTTATCACACGACTCCGCCGTATACAAAAATTGTTGCTGACTTGACCTTGTATGTCTTGAAAACGCAACCCTGCTATGCTGTCTGATTTTATCGATTTTTACTTAACTTTTTTTCTATTATTTTTTATACTTTAATAAAATTATATACTTTAAGCAATTTACTAAAACTTTTTAGTTTGTTAATAATACATTATTTCATTCAAAATCATACTTACAAAATCATTTATATTTTTGAATTGTATTAAATATCTTATTTTATAATTTTAAATTTGCTATAAAACCTGTTAAGGTTTAGCAATCAATCAAGTAAATAAAACAAATGAGTGGCACTGTCGCAGAAACCAAAGATATATTTTAATTTTTGACAAAGGAGTTCATGACTTACAGTGTCAAATGCTTTTGAAAAATCAAGCAGACACAATAGAGTTAGTCTACCATCATCATAATAAGGCCTTATATCATCCATTACTTTAACCTTAGCAGCAGACCAACTGTGACCTGCGCGAAAACCAGATTGGAATGAAGACAAAAGATTATTTTCACTTAAGAATGATGATATTTGATTAGCCACAATAGATTCACATACTTTGGATAATGAAGATAGGAATATATATATCCTATAATACTTTCGGTATCTGACGACTCCGAGCAAATTACTTCTTAAAATATATTACTTAATATATCCTTAAATACGTTCGGCATCTGACGACTCCGAGCAAACTCCTTTTTAAAATATATTACTTAATATATCCTTTAATACGTTCTCTTAAACTACTTCTTAAAATATATTACTGAATATATCCTTACATACATTCGGTATGTGACGACTATGAGCAAACTACTTCTTAAAATATATTACTTAATATATCCTTAAATACGTTCGGAATCTGAATACTCCGAGCAAACTACTTCTAAAAATATATTTCGGAATATATCCTTAAATACTTTCGGCATATGACGACTCCGAGCAAACTACTTCTTAAAATAAATTCCTTAATATATCCTTTAATACTTTCGGTATCTGACGACTCCCAGCAAATTACTTCTTAAAATATATTCCTTAATATATTCTTATATACGTTCTTCAAAGTTTACCGTCCTATTATCCTGCCTGTTCACACCTTACCTCTCGTATACTTTCCGGACTCGGCTTACTTAATTCACTCGATGTCCTTAAGGCACGTCTTTCCTGCTTTCTGCACGGCTCGCCGACAACTGAGCTCTGGCTGGTCTGCTTAACTATCCCTCTGCAATGCTATTTCCTATGTTGGCACTCCACTGTACCCTTGGTTAATCCTTAGTACCTCGATGTTTACCAGCAACTACCTCTTTGGCACGTCTGCACTGCTTCACGGCTCGCCGACAACTGACAACTCATTTCTTACCAGCCACCATTTGACCGTGCTGTTCGCTATCGTCGTCGCTTGCCTCACCCAAGATGTATTTATGAAGGTGGAAGAAGTAGGTTGACGTCTTTGAAATCGACACCGTAGCGCTGTCAAATTTCGTTGTAGTGATGCCACTTTATTTTTCTTTTTCCTTTGTGTGGGAGAAGAAACTGTGTGGGAGTTTTGTAGTTGGGAAAGGGGAGATGTTTTCCTTTTCATATTGAAAATGTTGTTGTTTCTTTGGAAAAAATTCTTTAGTGCAATTAATTGTTCTAACCTGATATAAAGCTCAATAAACGATTTTAGACCATCAAACAACTAGAATTTGTATTTAAAATCAAAAATGATTTAAACTATCAAACATTTAGAATTTTTATTTAAATCATAGAAAATCAACATAATAAATATCAAAGTCATATAAAAAGCTTTCAATTGTAAATTAATATTTAACTTGCACAAATCGGCAAAATCTCGAATCAATAAGAACAAGTAACAAAGTATTGGATTTTTCACTGGATTGTCACTCAAAATATCGCATCACTTCATATTGTTTGATTTTGACAGCGCTACGGTGTTGATTTTATAAACGTCTCCTAGTTCATCCACCTTCTTTAATACATCTTGGCCTCACTTGCTGCGTTATATTTAGCGGCTACCTGCACTGTGGCTGATGAATTTGAAGAAACTCAAATAACTTTTTTTTCAGTGCATGGAATTTATTTTTCTTTTGTTCGTTTTAAAGCTTATACAATTTTATTAAATATAGCTTAATTAGTTTTAAAAATAATGGAATTTAAATGCCCCCCCCTGCTCGTTGATGCATGTACGGCATCTTACCAAAAAGTTGTTCATCACTGCTTGGAGAGTTGAGACAGGAATAGCCGCAATTGTTTCTCGAATGGAATGCTTTAGTTCATTCAAATTTGTTGGTTTTGCTTTGTAGACTTCCTGTTTGTAATAACCCCACAAGAAAAAGTCAGGTGCAGTCAGGTCAGGTGACCTGAGGGGCCAACGGAATGTGGAGTTTCTGGATATCAGCTTATTGGGGAATTTTCGTCGCAGTTCTGTCATAACAGGCCGGGCTATGTGAGGAGTTGCACCATCTTGCTGAAACCACACATAGTTTAAAGAAATTCTCATTCGGCGTAATTCTGGATAAAAAACGCTCTCAACATGCTCAAGTAACGGTCTCCAGTACCCGTAACGGTGTGACCGTTTTCTTCGAAGAAGTTACAAATTCTTGTTTCTGTGTCCCAGTTATCCATTTTTGTTAAATCTAAAAATCAATCTGCAAAAAAAAAAAAATAAAAACAGATTCATTAAACAGAAAAAAGTTATTACATTTTTTTTTGGTAGCGGCTTTCATCAGCCGCCCTGTATTTGTAGCTAACTGCTGTGGGCCCTACTCATGCTTGGTAAGTGCTGGCTGCTGTTTGTCGTTTTCCCCTTTTCTTTAGCGGCATGCTTCTTCTGTGTGTTTGTGTATACATTTATATTGACTGCATCTTCATGGTTTGACGTCATTGATTTTGGTTGCTTGTTGTATTTGTAATGTATTCTGGTTTGGATTGTGCTAGCAGCAGTTGAATTCTTTTTCCCCTTTTCTGTAAGGGCATGTTTCTTCTGTGTGTTTGTGTATACGTTTATATTGACTGCACCTTCATGGTCTGACGTCGTTACTTTTTGGTTGCTTGTTGTATTTGTAATATATTCGGGTATGGATTGTGTTGGCTGCTGTTGTGTTGTTTCCTCTTTCTTGTAGTAGCATGCCTTTGTTGTGTGTTTGTTGGTAGGTTTATTTGGGTTATACTGGGTGCTTTGTTGTACTTATAATTTTAAGGCATTCTTGCTATTATTATTATTATCGTTATCATTATATTTAATATATTCAGGTGTGGATTGTGTTGGCTGCTGTTGTATTGTTTCCCCTTTCTTGTAGTAGCATGCCTTTGTTGTGTGTTTGTTGGTAGGTTTATTTGGGTTATACTGGGTGCTTTGTTGTACTTATAATTTTAAGGCATTCTTGCTATTATTATTATTATTATTAATATTATCATTATTATTATTATTATTATTATTATTATTATTATTATTATTATTATTATTATTATTATTATTATTATTATTATTATTATTATTATTATTATTATTATTATTATTATTATTATTATTATTATTATTATTATTATTATTATTATTATTATTATTATTATTATTATTATTATTATTATTATTATTATTATTATTATTATTATTATTATTATTATTATTATTATTATTATTATTATTATTATTATTATTATTATTATTATTATTATTATTATTATTATTATTATTATTATTATTATTATTATTATTATTATTATTATTATTATTATTATTATTATTATTATTATTATTATTATTATTATTATTATTATTATTATTATTATTATTATTATTATTATTATTATTATTATTATTATTATTATTATTATTATTATTATTATTATTATTATTATTATTATTATTATTATTATTATTATTATTATTATTATTATTATTATTATTATTATTATTATTATTATTATTATTATTATTATTATTATTATTATTATTATTATTATTATTATTATTATTATTATTATTATTATTATTATTATTATTATTATTATTATTATTATTATTATTATTATTATTATTATTATTATTATTATTATTATTATTATTATTATTATTATTATTATTATTATTATTATTATTATTATTATTATTATTATTATTATTATTATTATTATTATTATTATTATTATTATTATTATTATTATTATTATTATTATTATTATTATTATTATTATTATTATTATTATTATTATTATTATTATTATTATTATTATTATTATTATTATTATTATTATTATTATTATTATTATTATTATTATTATTATTATTATTATTATTATTATTATTATTATTATTATTATTATTATTATTATTATTATTATTATTATTATTATTATTATTATTATTATTATTATTATTATTATTATTATTATTATTATTATTATTATTATTATTATTATTATTATTATTATTATTATTATTATTATTATTATTATTATTATTATTATTATTATTATTATTATTATTATTATTATTATTATTATTATTATTATTATTATTATTATTATTATTATTATTATTATTATTATTATTATTATTATTATTATTATTATTATTATTATTATTATTATTATTATTATTATTATTATTATTATTATTATTATTATTATTATTATTATTATTATTATTATTATTATTATTATTATTATTATTATTATTACTATTATTATTATTATTATTATTATTATTATTATTATTATTACTATTATTATTATTATTATTATTATTATTATTATTATTATTATTATTATTATTATTATTATTATTATTATTATTATTATTATTATTATTATTATTATTATTATTATTATTATTATTATTATTATTATTATTATTATTATTATTATTATTATTATTATTATTATTATTATTATTATTATTATTATTATTATTATTATTATTATTATTATTATTATTATTATTATTATTATTATTATTATTATTATTATTATTATTATTATTATTATTATTATTATTATTATTATTATTATTATTATTATTATTATTATTATTATTATTATTATTATTATTATTATTATTATTATTATTATTATTATTATTATTATTATTATTATTATTATTATTATTATTATTATTATTATTATTATTATTATTATTATTATTATTATTATTATTATTATTATTATTATTATTATTATTATTATTATTATTATTATTATTATTATTATTATTATTATTATTATTATTATTATTATTATTATTATTATTATTATTATTATTATTATTATTATTATTATTATTATTATTATTATTATTATTATTATTATTATTATTATTATTATTATTATTATTATTATTATTATTATTATTATTATTATTATTATTATTATTATTATTATTATTATTATTATTATTATTATTATTATTATTATTATTATTATTATTATTATTATTATTATTATTATTATTATTATTATTATTATTATTATTATTATTATTATTATTATTATTATTATTATTATTATTATTATTATTATTATTATTATTATTATTATTATTATTATTATTATTATTATTATTATTATTATTATTATTATTATTATTATTATTATTATTATTATTATTATTATTATTATTATTATTATTATTATTATTATTATTATTATTATTATTATTATTATTATTATTATTATTATTATTATTATTATTATTATTATTATTATTATTATTATTATTATTATTATTATTATTATTATTATTATTATTATTATTATTATTATTATTATTATTATTATTATTATTATTATTATTATTATTATTATTATTATTATTATTATTATTATTATTATTATTATTATTATTATTATTATTATTATTATTATTATTATTATTATTATTATTATTATTATTATTATTATTATTATTATTATTATTATTATTATTATTATTATTATTATTATTATTATTATTATTATTATTATTATTATTATTATTATTATTATTATTATTATTATTATTATTATTATTATTATTATTATTATTATTATTATTATTATTATTATTATTATTATTATTATTATTATTATTATTATTATTATTATTATTATTATTATTATTATTATTATTATTATTATTATTATTATTATTATTATTATTATTATTATTATTATTATTATTATTATTATTATTATTATTATTATTATTATTATTATTATTATTATTATTATTATTATTATTATTATTATTATTATTATTATTATTATTATTATTATTATTATTATTATTATTATTATTATTATTATTATTATTATTATTATTATTATTATTATTATTATTATTATTATTATTATTATTATTATTATTATTATTATTATTATTATTATTATTATTATTATTATTATTATTATTATTATTATTATTATTATTATTATTATTATTATTATTATTATTATTATTATTATTATTATTATTATTATTATTATTATTATTATTATTATTATTATTATTATTATTATTATTATTATTATTATTATTATTATTATTATTATTATTATTATTATTATTATTATTATTATTATTATTATTATTATTATTATTATTATTATTATTATTATTATTATTATTATTATTATTATTATTATTATTATTATTATTATTATTATTATTATTATTATTATTATTATTATTATTATTATTATTATTATTATTATTATTATTATTATTATTATTATTATTATTATTATTATTATTATTATTATTATTATTATTATTATTATTATTATTATTATTATTATTATTATTATTATTATTATTATTATTATTATTATTATTATTATTATTATTATTATTATTATTATTATTATTATTATTATTATTATTATTATTATTATTATTATTATTATTATTATTATTATTATTATTATTATTATTATTATTATTATTATTATTATTATTATTATTATTATTATTATTATTATTATTATTATTATTATTATTATTATTATTATTATTATTATTATTATTATTATTATTATTATTATTATTATTATTATTATTATTATTATTATTATTATTATTATTATTATTATTATTATTATTATTATTATTATTATTATTATTATTATTATTATTATTATTATTATTATTATTATTATTATTATTATTATTATTATTATTATTATTATTATTATTATTATTATTATTATTATTATTATTATTATTATTATTATTATTATTATTATTATTATTATTATTATTATTATTATTATTATTATTATTATTATTATTATTATTATTATTATTATTATTATTATTATTATTATTATTATTATTATTATTATTATTATTATTATTATTATTATTATTATTATTATTATTATTATTATTATTATTATTATTATTATTATTATTATTATTATTATTATTATTATTATTATTATTATTATTATTATTATTATTATTATTATTATTATTATAATTATTATTATTATTATTATTATTATTATTATTATTATTATTATTATTATTATTATTATTATTATTATTATTATTATTATTATTATTATTATTATTATTATTATTATTATAATTATTATTATTATTATTATTATTATTATTATTATTATTATTATTATTATTATTATTATTATTATTATTATTATTATTATTATTATTATTATTATTATTATTATTATTATTATTATTATTATTATTATTATTATTATTATTATTATTATTATTATTATTATTATTATTATTATTATTATTATTATTATTATTATTATTATTATTATTATTATTATTATTATTATTATTATTATTATTATTATTATTATTATTATTATTATTATTATTATTATTATTATTATTATTATTATTATTATTATTATTATTATTATTATTATTATTATTATTATTATTATTATTATTATTATTATTATTATTATTATTATTATTATTATTATTATTATTATTATTATTATTATTATTATTATTATTATTATTATTATTATTATTATTATTATTATTATTATTATTATTATTATTATTATTATTATTATTATTATTATTATTATTATTATTATTATTATTATTATTATTATTATTATTATTATTATTATTATTATTATTATTATTATTATTATTATTATTATTATTATTATTATTATTATTATTATTATTATTATTATTATTATTATTATTATTATTATTATTATTATTATTATTATTATTATTATTATTATTATTATTATTATTATTATTATTATTATTATTATTATTATTATTATTATTATTATTATTATTATTATTATTATTATTATTATTATTATTATTATTATTATTATTATTATTATTATTATTATTATTATTATTATTATTATTATTATTATTATTATTATTATTATTATTATTATTATTATTATTATTATTATTATTATTATTATTATTATTATTATTATTATTATTATTATTATTATTATTATTATTATTATTATCATTATATTATTAAGCATTATTATTATATTATAAGTTAATATTTTATTATTATTTCAGATATTATATCACAGTTTTGACGTAGAATTAAGTCTTACAGCGAGGTTTGTATGGGGGTCATTTTCACGAATTTTTTCAAAGTGATATTTGACACTTTGGGGTATACCTACAGCCTGTAATATTCATCGTACAAAGAAAAAAAAATGCCAAAATATCAGTTTTAGTGGGAATAAAACGAATATCTTATAAAATAGCAAAATCTAAGAAGATGAAAAATTCATATATTCGTATGAGAAATACACAATCTGCTTATCTGCAGTAGCTGCTTATGCTGTTTTTAAGGTTGTTGTTGTTGTTGTTGTGTTTGCTTGTTTGGTTCGTAATCACGTCGTTCGTTGTTGTGCTGCTTTTGTTGTTGTTGTTGTTTTTTTTATTAATATGTATGTAAAACATACATATATAAATACTCATCAGTTGCTTTAATTTTTTTTTGTTACCCAGATAGCCAATCGGCTCGGTTGAAAACGGTGTGCACTTTTAAAAGCATTGAAGCGGACCGTTTCGTTGTCAGCAAACTATGCAATGTGTGTTTTATATAATCGTACCATATATAAAGTTGTATATTAATGTTGATTTTCTATGATTTAATACAAATTCTAAATGTTTAATAGTTGAAATCATTCTTGATTTTAGATACAAATAATAGTTGTTTGATTCTTTAAAATCGTTGAAATTGCAAATAAAATTGAGGTTAGAACAATTGATTGCTCTAACGAATTTTTCCAAAGAAACAACAACAACAACATTTTCACTTTGGAAAGGAAAACATCACTAGCTGATTAATTAGTTATCTGTTTGATTAAATAGTTAGAGCAGTTAATTGTTCTTACCTGACCTAAAGCTCAATAAACAATTTTAAACTATCAAACAACTAGAATTTGTATTTAAAATCAAGTACGATTTAAGCTATCAAACATTTATATTATTTAGATTGTATTTAAATCATAGAAAATCAACATAATTAATAACAAGGTCATATAGATAACTTTCAACTGTAATTTAAAAAAATTTAGAAATACCACAAAGAAATTGTGTTTACTAAAACAAAAAAAAAAATTTAAGAAGAATATTACCAAACTCCCCCGGAAATAAAAAAATACCCAGCTGAATTCCCACGCCAATTAAAAAAATACCACGCTGAATTAAAAAATTTAATAGGAATTCCCAAAAACAAAAATTCCTAGAGGTAATCAAAAATTACCACGAATGGGATTTTTCCAACATAACTGGCAACGTTGCTGCTAGCTGCTGATATTGTTGTTTTGGTTCTACATGCACTCCAAAGGGCCGTTATTCACTCGGCAATTCTATGAGCAATAATTGCTTTCGCCACAAGTAGTTTGTGGAATATTCGGGTTGAAAGGGGACTTTTGTAAGCCCCTTCGCATGCAGGCGAATAATCAGTTTGTCGCTTGCGGCAAAGGCAATTATTGTCGAGTGAAAAGCGGGACAAAGAGATCTTGCTACCAGAGCAAGAGAATAATTGCTCTCGGAGCAATATTTGCTTTCGCCTCAAGCTCGAGAATTTTCGTGTGTGACGAGTGACATTGCTCGAGAATTGCCAAGTGAAAAGCGGGACATAGTAAGCAAAGTTCTGTTTATTTTCTGTGGACGATTCGGTTCATCTCTTCTAACGCTGCTCAACCGCTGTGATCATGCTCTTCTCTGTACGTCGTTGTTTTAGATTTGCTTGGTAATTTTTGTTGGTTCAGTTATGACATTTTTTTATATGTTCTTAATTCTTACTCTCTGGCAATAGGGTAGCTACAGTCAGCATATGACAATCGAAGTAATTTTAGCAAAAATTATATCAGCTTATATAAATACATCTGTGTCGACAAGGAATAACGACTAAAACAAATTATCGTAAAAACCGATATTTTTATTGTACCTATTCCGACTTTTTTTCTGAAATATATGAAACGTTACAAACGATAATAGGTGCAGAATTAAGTGGTTATCTATTCTGTGCAAAAATGTTTTCCTGCATCCTATCAAAGATTGGCAACGAAGAAAATGCCATATAGCTTTTTTACGATATTTTGAGTTTAGTCGTTATTCATTGTCGACACACACACATATATATATATATATATAAAATAATTTATTAATGTAAACTGTTTAAGAAATATAACGCTTGTGATATGTGAATGTAGCTATTCAATTACTACTGTTTATATAAATATGTTTATCATGTTTCTTGTGAACGTTACATAATATATATGTAACGGAAATATATAATTTATATGTATGAACATAAAGTTAATTCTCTATATATATACGTTTATTTACATAAGCTTTCAATTTATTCAATTAACTTTATGTTCATACATATGAATAATATATTTCTGTTATGGTACCACTTTTACTAAAAACAAATCGTTGTAATAATATATATATATTTTAATAAATTTATTTAAACTAATTTAATATGACATACTTCGATTGTCATATGCCGACTGTAGCTACCAAATTTCCAGAGTAGAAATTCAGAATATCTATAAAAAAAGACATAGTTTCGAGAGTATCGTAAGTATAGCCGTAGAATTCCTTTTTATATAGTAATAGAGAAAAATTCTGGTTTTTTTTTTTATTTATATTTTTCAAAACTATTTTAAAACATTTCATCTTCTAAATAAAAATTATTCAAAAACATATTTGTTGTTGTTGGTCTTCTTTAAACTTACTTGATCTAATTAAATTCACGTAAAAATTTGTTTTGTTTTATAAAAAGCTTTCGTTTGCTATTTTTAGTGATGAATTTGTTGTTAATTTTTTATGTTGGTTAAAAGTAAATGTAATTCAAAGTTATGTTTAATAAATGGAAATAAATATCGGAAAAATTTTAATAACTTATTTTTCCTGTAGTAAAGAGCATAAACATATATAATATAATATCAAACGAAAACTTTTTATAAAACAAAACAAATTTTAACATGAGTTTAATTGTGAGCTTTTTAGATCAAGTAAGTTTGAAGAAGGCAACAACAACAACAAATTCGTTTTTGAATAATTTTTATTTAGAAATGAAATGTTTTAAAAAAGTTTTGAAAAATATAAATGAAAAAACCAGAATTTTTCTTTTCAATTAATTGTTCTAACTCAGAGGCGATGAGATTTTTAAGTGTCGATCTCTCAGTTTTTTCCGATTTCATATTTTCACATTTGTTGTTGTATTTTTGCTTTATTTTAGTCTTTATGCTTACCTTTTCATATTGAAAACACATTGTGGTTGTTTTAATTTTAAAGATTCGTTAGAACAATTAATGGTGCTAACTTTGACCTAAAGCTCAATAAACGATTTTAAACAACTAGAATTTGTATTTAAAATCAAGTATGATTTAAACTATCAAACATTTAGAATTTGTATTTAAATCATATAAAATCAACATAACTGTTATATATTATTATCATATAGTTAGTTACTGTCTTGGATTATTTATATTTATTAAACATTATTGTTATATTATTTATACATGTGTTCTATCGTTGTTGGATTATGGATTAATTTACTCTGTTGTTATTATTTTAGGCCTCGTTTGTTACAGCGCTCTGTTGATTGGTGTTACGCGCGCCGTGTGTGTGGCAAAAACCCACCTCGGGCTTTTGCCCGTCACACTTTCTTCCTACTTCGCCGGGGGTTCTATTGCGATCTTCGCCTCGCCTCCTGTGAAGATGTGGTACGTGATTCCGTAAATTTTTCGTAAGTCTGAGACTCGAGCTCTGCGCCTTTTATTTTCCTGCAGCTTCCTTACCTCGGCCGCGAGTGCTGCATTCATTGTCTGCATCTGGGCTGCTAGTGGGTTTGTCATCGTTCGCGCCTGCGACTGCCTAATCGGGTATAGGATGCCTTCTTGTCGTATCGTCGGGACGAACGTACTATACATTCCGTTGCTTTCTTCCACTTTCTGCTTGTCCATGTTATGCTTCGATCTGTGGTTGGTTGACTTTTTGATATACGTGTGCCTTCGTTAAGTGCTGGTACTCGAATGACTGTCGCTGCATTTAATTTACGTGATTATGCCTTGCTGTATATTAAATGGCATGGGATCATTTATTTTCTTCGGTTGAGGACTTAATTAACCTTTACTATATGTTTATATATATTTTTCGTTTATTTTTTTACTATTGGCTTTAACTTTTCTCCCTTTTAACGTCGGAAATCATATGGAAAACCTTACCGTTTTCGAATTTGACCCACATTTTCGTACACTTTGAGGTCTGCGGTATAAGCTGAGCTAGATCGCTTCTCACCTATTTTTTTGACTCGAACTATAACTGGTGACGTGAACATTTTTATTCTGTAGTGCCCGTCGAAACGTGGTGCCAATTTTGCTGCAAAATTATCAATAGCCTTTGGTAGAGGGTGCTTTTTTACCCAGACCAGTTGTCCCACTTCTGGTTTCCATTGTCTGCGCCGAAGGTTATAATGACGGGCCTGTGTCTGCGACGCCTGCTCCATATTCCTTTTTACAATATTAAAAACACCTTAAAGTCGTTCCGCCCATTCGTCTGTCGAAATCACTTCTTGCCCCGATCCTTTGGTTCGTTCGTCGAACAAAGCATTGGGTAGGCGTGGTTCTCATCCTTGGACTACAAACGCTGGACTGTACCCAGTAAATTCTGACTCGCTTGTTATGTAGGCCAGGGTCAGCATTTCGCCGACTGGTCGTTTTTGGCTTACCTTGTTTTGTTGGCAGATATTACATCCTCTCACATACTTATGTGGTGAAACATTCCAGGCCAGTAGTATTTATTGGCTACGCGAGCTATGGTTTTGCATATCCCTTGGTGGCCTGCGGTAGGTGCATCATGGTTCTTGTTCATCACGCCTTTCTGCAGGTGGTTGGGCACACATAGCTTCCACTGTGTGCAGTTTTATCTCCGATGGTACTGGGGAAATGTCGATATCATTTATCGTTTTCGATCGTATAAGGCATCAGCTACTACATTTTGCTTTCCTCTTAACGACTCCCAAGCGTATTTCCTTCGTGACTTCTTTCTTTCTGACTTCGTGGCAGTTGTTGACGCAGATGCTGCTACGCTCCGTAAATTTCCTTTCGTCAATGTTTCGGCAGTTGGTGGCGGAGGTGTGTCTGCGTTTTATATATCTTCCTTCTTTGCGGCAGTTTGTGATGCAGATGCTGCTGATCTTTGTATATCTTCCTTCTTTGCGACAGTTGGTGATGCATGTGCTGCTGCTCTTCGAGACCTCTTTCTTTTCTGTGCTGTGGCAGTTGTGACGCAGGTGCGGCTGCTCTTCGGGACTTCTTTCCTTCGGATGTGGTTGTAGTTGATGACACAGGTACTGCTGCGATGGCCGTTGGTGATGCAGTGACTGCTGCGGTTCTTCGTGACCTCCTTCGCTTGGATTTACCCGTAGTTGATGACGCAGGTACTGCTGCGATGGCCGTTGGTGATGCAGTGGCTGCTGCTGTGGCAGTTGGTGACGCAGGTGCTGCTGCGATGGCCGTTTGTGATGCAGTGGCTGCTGCTATAGGAGTTAGTGACGCAGGTGCTACGATGATTTGGATAGCCTCTCGTGTTACGTTCACCCTAAGACCGGTTCGGAGATCAAGCTGAAAAGCTTGGGCCCTGCTGTCCTCGACGATGAGAGGGCCCTTGCTTGTTTCCCTGCGTCTGACGGCAACAATCGAATGTCCTAATACCCTTGCGGCCGCACTGCCAGCAAAAGTGAATTGGCGAGCCTTGGCAGTCGCGGGCTAAGTGCCCGGTCTGTCCACACCTTCTACACGCCAAGCGTGGGTCGACGTGGGTGGCTTTGCCGGTAAAACTTTGCCTCGGTACTCGTTCTTGCCTATCGTGTACTGACAGAGCCTGCTTTGGTCGTAGTACTTTCAAATTCTCGAAATCTCCAGCCAAACTGATCAGCTCTGAAAGACTTGCAAACTCCCCGCGCTTGATGTAAAATTAGAGTTCGTGAAGGCTATTACGATAGAGCCTTTCTAATTGTTGTTGCTTGCTCAAACCGCCTTGGCGCATATGCTTCTGTAGGGCGATAACGTAGTCCTTGGACCTCTCGCCGGGTTGTTGCCTGCGACGACGGATGTCATCTTCTAACTTTCAAAGAACCTTGCTACTTACTTACTTACTTAGTTGGCGCTACAACCGTATGTCGGTCTTAGCCTCATCTAAGAATTTGCGCCAGCCATTTCTGTCTTTCGCTTGCTGGCGCCAGTTAGAAATTCCAAGCTTCGTCAGGTTTTCCTCTACTTGGTCTTTTCAACGAAGATGCGGTCGTCCTCTTCTGCGTTGACCGCCGCTGGGTACCGAATCGAATGTTTTCTTCACTGGAGCATCGTCGTTCATGCGCTGAAAATGACCAAGCCAGCGAAGCCGCTCGATTTTAATGCACTTGAATATGTCGAGGTCAACGTACAGCTCATACAGTTCATCATTCCACCGTATTCGGTACTCGCCATTGACGCAGATTGGTCCATAGATCTTACGAAGAATCTTTCTCTCGAATGCTCATAAAGTCTTTTCATCTAAGCTGCTTAGCGTCCAGGTTTGTGATGCACAAAGTAGGACGGGCATGATGAGCGATTTATAGAGTGTGATTTTCGTTCGTCGAGAGAGGGCTCTGCTTCTCAATTGCCTACTGAGCCCAAAGTAACACCTGTTGGCAAGAGCTATTCTTCGTTTGATCTCAATGCTGATGTCGTTGGTTGAGTTAATCTGGATCCCAGATAAACGAAGTTCTTCACAACCTCGAAGGAGGTATTGTCAACGGTAACGTGGGTTCCAAGACGCTGGGACTGTTTGTTTGTTGACACCAAGTATTTCGTCTTATCTGCATTCACTGCCAGACCCATTCGACTTGACTCTCTTTCTAATCTGAAAAATGCTGCTCGGACTTCGCGCATATTATGGCCAATGATATCGATGTCATCAGCATACGCAAGCAGCATAATGCTCTTGTAGAATATTGTGCCACTACGTCTCAGATCAGCAGCTCGGATGATCTTTTCCATCATTAGGTTGAAAAAGTCGCACGATAAAGAATCACCTTGTCTGAAACATCGTTTGATAATAAATGGTGGGAGAGGTCCTTCCCAATTTTAACTGCGCTGCTGGTGTTGCTCAGTGTCATCCTGCAAAGTCGTATAAGTTTTGCAGGAATATCAAATTCAGACATGGTGGAGTACAGGTGCTTCCTTATTGGGCTGTCGAAGGCGGCTTTGTAGTCGACAAAAAGATGGTGGGTGTCGACTTGTTTTTCTTGAGTCTTCTCCAAGATTTGTCGTGACGTGAAAATCTAGTCGATGATGTACTTTCCAGGTCTGAAGCCACACTGATAAGGTCCGATCAGTTTGTTTACAATGGGCTTCAATCTTTTACATAAAACGCTCGACAGGACCTTATATGCGATATTAAGAAGGCTTATCCCAAGGTAATTGGCACACATAGTGGGATCGCATTTCTTGTGGATTGGGCAGAGCACACTGAGATTCCAATCGTTCGGGATGCATTCTTCCGACCATATTCTGCATAGAAGCTCGTGAATGCATTTAAGTAGAGCTTCGCCTCCGTTCTTAAACAGCTCAACAGGTAAGCCATCAGCTCCCGCGGCTTTGTTATTTTTAAGCCGAGCTATAGCTGTCAGAACTTCATCATAGTCGGGCAGCGGAACCTCAACGCTGTCATCCAAAATTGGGGTTTCCGGAATATCATCTCTATTGGCGGGATTGTTGTCAGCGTCGCCATTTAGAAGCTTAGAGAAGTGTTCCCACCATAACGTCAGTGTACTCTGGACATCTGTCACTAAATTCCCGTTTTCATCCTTGCAGGAAGAGGCCCCGTTATTAAAACCATCGGCAAGTCGTCTTATTTTTTCGAAAAATTTTCGGGCCTCATTTCTGTCACCATACATCTCAATCTTCTCTTGCTCGCGCTTTTCTGCCTCTCTTTTTTTCCGCCTGAAAATAAGTCTCTCTACCCTCCTCTTTTCTTTGTATCGCTCCTTAGCAGCGCGCGTTACAACCGACTGCAGGATGGCTTTGTAGGTGGCGTCTTTCTCTGCAGTGGCGTCGCGACACTCCTGGTCGTACCACTGGCGAGGGCGGTGGTAGCCAATCCCCTCTTCAGCAGCCGCACGCATGGAGTTGGAAATGTTTGTCCACTGCGCGCATATATCATCGATTGGAGGAGTGCTTTAAAGCAGGAGTGAGAGTCGAGTGGCGAAAGCATCGGCTGTCTGTTTCGATTGCAGCTTGTCGACGTCTAGCTTTCTCTGTGTAGTGTTGCGTGTATTCTTAGCTGCGCACAGACGTGTACGGATCTTGGCTGCAACAAGATAGTGATCCGAGTCAATGTTGGCACCACGGATCGTGCGTACATCCAATACACTGGAAGGGTGCCTTCCGTCGATCAAAACGTGATCAATTTTAATCTTGGTTTTTTGATCAGGGGACATCCAGGTGGCTTTATGAATATTGAGATGTTTGAATCTGGTGCTACTTACGACCATGTTTCGTGCAGAAATTAATAAAATCGGTCTTAAAGTCCTTCCAGTTTCTGCTTATTATTGTTTCGTAGCCAGTATAGCGCTTGTTACTTTAGCAATTCAGGCATTGTTCAAGGCAGCCAGTCGGGATTTATGTTATAAACTTATGCCAGTTCCTCCACCCGTTCGATGAATGACAGCGGGTGCTCGTCACTCTGATACTACACCTCCCATCTTTTCCCTCGGTCCATGATCTCTCCGTAGCCTGTAAACCTTTGCGCGTCCCTTGTAGGCTCGGCGTACGCACATGCTGGTGGTTTGTTCTCAGCTACTCTCCCTTCCATGCACTGCAAGCCTCCATCGTTCTTGTTAGGGGCGTAACCCTTTGGTGGTGGTATCGTGAGTTTCATAGGAGGAGCTAATCCTGCTCGAGGTAGGCCTATCGGCGCCGGTGAGCTTCCCCGCTTGTGCTTTACCTCGAGTTCCACCAACCGTCTTTCCGTATCTTCGGTCAACTGGTTTTCGTTGACCAGCGCTTTCTAAGCTCTTCGACTGAGCCTTCCGCATCGAAGTCGAACTCTTCTGCATAGCTCAGCAGGCCTTTGCGCCGTAGAGAATAAATCCATGTGGTTTTCACCATCTTGTTGATTTTTGTCCTTTTTAAATCGTACTTTCACTCACTGTCTATTATCGTTCAAGTTTTCATTTTTTAATTTTTTCTCTTAGTTTATTGTTTATGCTTGGTGAAATTTTTTTTTATTATTGTTATTTTTTCGCTGTTTCACTCACTTAGTGTTCACTCAGTTCTTTTGTTATATATTTTTTCTTGTTCAAATGTTTTATTTTGTTCATTCACACATTATTTATTTTCATTTATTTATTCATTTACTCGATATTCCATTCACTTATTTATTTACTTTATGTTCCATTCTTTTATTTATTTACTCTTTTCATTTATGAATTTACTGATGTTCGTTCCGTATTTTCAATTTTTATCCTCTACCTTTTAACTATATTCTGCACGTCTCCGCTCAGGCGCCATATAACGAAGCTCTCGGTCTTCCGGGTGTAAAGCTGAGGTAAGCTTGCCGGGACTCCAAGGTCCGGTACAAAATTTATAAATAAAAATTGCAGGCGTGTAGAATTTTAGTTCAGATTGTTTAATTGAGGCTTTAATTCAATGTCTGGTAGGTATGTGTACAAAATATTGGATTGGAACGTAAACGATGATGACGGGATTCCTTGTAGAGAGGACGGTGGCGAGCTGTGGCTAAGGTGTTCCGTTAGGTCTGTAGTCACGTCTCTCGAGCTGGTCACCTATCCTTAAATACATTCGGTATCTGACGACTACGAGCAAACTACTTCTTAAAATATATTATTTAATATATCCTCTAATACGTTCGGTATCTGACGACTCCGAGCAAACTACTGCTAAAAATATATAACTTAATTTATCCATAAATACTTTCGGTATCAGACGACTCCAAGCAAACTACTTCTTAAAATATATTACTTAATATATCCTTACTTACGTTCGGTATCTGACGACTCCGAGCAAACTACTTCTTAAAATATATTACTTAATATATCCTTTAATACGTTCGGTATCTGATGACTCCGAGAAATCTTATTCTTAAAATATATTACTTAATATATCCTTACATACATTCAGTATCTGACGACTACGAGCAAACTACTTTTTAAAATATATTACTTAATATATCCTTAAATACGTTCGGTATCTAACGACTCCGAGCAAACTACTTCTTAAAATATATTCCTTAATATATCCTTAAATACGTTCGGTATTTGACGACTCTGAGCAAACTACTTCTTAAAATATATTCCTTAATATATCTTAAAATACGTTCTTCAAAGTTTACCGTCCTATTGTCCTGCCTGTCCACACCTTACCTCTCGTATACTTTCCGGACTCGGCTTCCTTACTTCACTCGATCTCCTTAAGGAATATCTTTCCTGCTTCGATGTTCGCCAACAACTCTTTCTTTGGCACATCTGCACGGCTCACCGACAACTGAGCTCTGGCTGACCTGCTTTACTATCCCACTGCAATGCTATTTCCTATGTTGGCACTCTTCTGTACCCTTGGTTAATCCGTACCTAGATGTTTACCAGCAACTATCTCTTTGGCACGTCTGCACTGCTTTACGGCTCGCCGACAACTGACAACTCATTTCTTACCAGCCACCATTTGACCGTGCTGTTCGCTATTGTCGTCGTTTGCCTCACTTGCTGCGTTAGATTTAGCGGCTACCTGCACTGTGGATTCTGTTTCCTTGTTGTATTTGTAGCAAGTTGCTGTGGGCCCTACTCATTCTTGGTAAGTGCTGGCTGCTGTTTGTCGTTTTCCCCTTTTCTTTAGCGGAATGCTTCTTCTGTGTGTTTGTGTATACATTTATATTGACTGCATCTTCATGGTCGGACGTCATTGCTTTTGGTTGCTTGTTGTATTTGTAATGTATTCTGCTTTGAATTATGTTGGCAGCTGTTGTATTGTTTTCCCATTTATGGAGCGACATGCTTCTTCTGTGTATTTGTGTATACGTTTATATTGACTGCACCTTCACGGTCTGACGTCATTACTTTTTGGACGCTTGTTGTATTTGTAATATATTCAGTGTGTAGTACCCCCCCTTTCTTGTAGTAGCATGCCTTTGTTGTGTGTTTGTTGGTAGGTTTATTTGGGTAATACTGGGTGCTTTGTTTTATTTATAATTTTTAAGCATTCTTGCTATTATTATTATTATCGTTATCATTATATTATTAAACATTATTGTTTTATTATTAATTAATATATTATTACTTCAGATATTATATATTATTACTATATAGTTAGTTACTATGTTGGACTATTTATATCTATGTACATTAAACATTATTGTTATATTATTTATACATGTGTTATATCGTTGTTGGAGTATGAATTCATTTACTCTGTTATTATTTTTTTAGGCCTCTTTTGTTACAGCGCTCTGTTTATTGGTGTTACGCGCGCTGTATGTGTGGCAAAAAACTGCCTCGGGCTTTTGAGGTGAATATAATTGTCAAAACTTGTAATAGCCCCAGGGGTAGCCAAAGGGGCTACTACAAATTTTGACAATCGAAAGCGATTTTTTGACACACTAAAAAATAAAGAAAAAAACAACACATATAAAAAAACGAAAGTGCTTGAGTTTGTGTGGGCCAACGATCTCCCGGTGCATCAGCAAGTGCAGCAAAGTTAAATTGGCTTTCTTTGCTGGTGAACGTCCTCCAAGTGCCACCACCAGCAGCACAAGCAAGTGCTGTGCAAAATTTGTTGCTAGATAACATCCTCCAAGTGCCACCAGCAGCAGCATCACAAGCAAGTGCAGCGCAAATTTCCTGATTCTTTTGCTTGTTAACGTTCTCCGATAGTCGCCACGAGAACGCCGCACCAGCAAGTGCAGCACAAATCAATTGACTGGTCAACTCTCCAATATTTCAGAAGCACCATTTCAGCATGTCTCAAGCGCAGAGGTAAATTTCTGCTATTATATTCCGGCGTGAATTAAATAAATTGAAAGCGGAGAATTTGCTCTTCATTAGCTTGTGCTGCTGCTGGTGGTACTTGGAGGATGTTGGCTAGCAAGAAATTTTGCACTGTAATTGCTTGTTCTGCTGGTGGTGGCACTTGGAGGACGTTCGCCAGCATAGAAAACCAATTTAACTTTGCTGGACTTGCTGATGTACCGGGAGATCGTTGACCCACACACACGCAAACACAAATTCAAGCACTTTAGTCTTTTTATTTTTCTTATTTTGTTATTTTTAAGTTTTTTTAGTTTACAATATACCAAGTTTACGAAATAAGTTGCAAGTACAATCACTCGAATTAAATACGTCGCGGAAATTGATGTGTTGTTTTTTTTTTCTTTATTTTTGCGTCTGTCAAAAATTCGCTTTCGATTGTCAAAATTTGTAGTAGCCCCTGGGGCTAGCACAATTATATTCACCTCACGAATGCCAAAAATTGCTCTACCAACTGCCAAAATTTGATCAGCCGACTGAAAAGTTTCCGATTGACACACAGCCTTAGATTACTACAACTAATACTATTTTTTGTTATTAAAATTAGTTCAACTTAACAATGCTTGCTGTTCGTGTTAAGGGTTGCTTGAGCACACAATTAATTTCACTTTCTAATACTTTTAAATACTTTTTCGATGCTATTATGCACAATGACTAAAGGCAACACCGGAAAGTTCGGCATGTTTGGTTTTTCAATCAGCAATCAAAAATATTCGGTCTGAGGGCGAGAGAATGAATATGAGAAATAGTTCAGTTTTCATTTTATACATGACAATAACACAAAAAATGTTCGGCAAACATGTTTGGCTGGCATAACCACGGCATAAGTGATCTAAAAAATTATTGTTGAAATTCTCATGTTTGCATTCAACGCCATTTAGTTTTAAAATACTTTTCATGAGCAACAAATCAAAATTCAGATTTGGATGTTGAAAAAAAACGTAGCTAATACTTTGGTATTTGTTACATATATATCTTGCGCAGAATGGTTTTTTATAGTACAGCAAATGAGATTGTGGTCACTTCAGTCGCATTCTTTAGAGGTTATATGCAGCGTTGAAGTGTTGATATTATTTTATATAATAATAAAAGACTTAAGCCTCGCATTTTCCATACTTAACTTGGAAACTTAACTTTACATAGCTTAAGTAAGGCCGATGAAACGGATTTTCAGAGGTTATAGTCCTGGCTTACACTCGTCAAGACTTGACGGCCAAGTTTTTTGTTCAAGGTAATCAACGCATGTGGGAAGTGGAAATAACAAACTTAAAAGTACCGTCAATTCTTGGGCAATTCGTTTTGTGTTCGTTCGTTCGTTGTACCATTATGTTTTACTTTATTTCGACGTCATCAACGCAAACTTCAGAAGGAAAAGGGAGAAGAGAAAGAAACATTTGTCCGTCAACTCTTGACGAGTGTAACTTGAATCATCAAATTTAAAAGGGAATATGCAAAACTAGACCATCAAGTCTTGACGAGTGTAAACCAGGACGTACTTAAGTATTGATTGTGAAACCTGGCCTACGTCTTTTCCCATACAAAATTTTGACATGTGTTGTGTACAGAGTATAGAAGAGTAAAAGCATTTTTTAACGTGAGGTTTATGTCTTAAACTGATTCATCTAGCGAATATCATGCGTATCCACAGAAAAAAAACTTATATGTTTCAGTCGATCTAAAGTATAGAAACAAAAATTAACATATGTATAGTAGTCTACAACCGGTTTATCTAATGAATTGAGGTAATAAACTGCTGTTGCTGTTGATGTTGCTGTTGTTGTTGCTGTTTGCTGTTGCTGTTTTTGTTGCTGTTTGCTGTTTGCTGTTTGCTGTTGCTGTTGCTGTTGTTGTAAATTTACACTGATATGCAAACCCTACATATTAATGAAAAGACATAAACACTTAGATTTAAGTGCTTATAAAGGTTAAAACCCATAAAAATTTACATATAAAAAGAGCATAAGAATTGATTTTTCCGTGACTACAATTTATTGTATTAAAATTTTGTGTGTGTGTGTGTATTAAAGTTTAAAACAGGTTAATGTAATGAATTGAGGTAATAAACTGCTGTTGCTGTTGCTGCTGTTGTTGCTGTTGTTGTTGTTGTTGTTGTTGCTGTTGCTGTTGCTGTTGTTGTTGCTGTTGCTGTTGTTGTTGCTGTTGCTGTTGTTGTTGTTGTTGTAGATATCAATTCCTTCGATAACATTCTAGAAGCTTAGCTTTTTGATAATAAACTTCATATAGGGATTATAATGTGTGTGTGTATTATAGTTGACAACAGGTTCATCTAATGAGTTGAGATAAGTATGTGTTGTTGTTGTAATTGTTACTTAAAATTGATATGCAAGCTATGCATTCAAGTTATACATGTCAATGAAAAGCCATTAAAACTTTGATTTATGGTATGTGTGCTTAGAAAGTTTAGAACCCTACAAGAATTTTCATATGAAACAGAAAAATTTAACCGTTAATCTTTTTGAAAATAAGCTTCATCTAGCGATTATCATATGTTTGTGTGTATTGTAGTTTACAACAGGTTAATCTAATGAATTAAGGTAATAAACTGTTATTTTTGTTATTGCTGTTGTTGTTATTGTTGTTGTTGCTGCTGTTGTTGTTGTAGGTATCAATTACTTCGAGAACATTCTAGAAGCTTAGCTTTCTGATAAGAAACTTCATATAGCTATTATCATGTGTTTGTGAGTATTGTAGTTAACAACAGACTAATCTAACGAATTTAGATAAGAATGTGTTGTTGTTTTTTTTTATAGAACTATATCTATTAATTTAAAGTGTAAGTTTAAGTTGCTGATTGCATTCAATAGCATACATATAAGCTTTTAGTAGATCTGATTGCGTTCAATAGCATACGTATAAGCTTTTAATATAAAAACCTAAATATTAGTAAACTTATTGTTTAAAAGGGGAGGGATAACTTATGGTTGAAGTTTGTACATATATTTGCTTTATGTTTTGATTTATGTTAAGTATTCATAACAAATAACCTAAAAATTGTTGGTAATAAACTGTTGTTGTTGCTGTTGTTGCTGTTGTTGTTGTAAATTGACTAATTTTTTGGGCATGCATGTAATTACGACGTTAACTTGATGATGTAGCCTCAGCAGAGGCTAGAAGGTTATGAACTTATGGTTTGAGTAAATACACTTATAAAATTATATTAGTTAATTTTTCAACATTAAGTTTATGTTAAACTTCCATATAAATATTTTTTAACATGAAACTTGTTTAAAATCTGTTTGATTTTACACAATTTTTTTTCTGGGTATAGAAAGTTAAAAAAAAAAACTAATAAAGATTGCAATTTTCTATGTTTTAAGGAATCTTAATGTATATAAATGGTTTGAAAAAAAATTGATTTTAATGTATTAGATTTTAATAAACTAAAACTTATTAACAATATCTGACATGTTGTTATAAATTGAAGACAAGCATGCTGATAGACAGGTAGACAGACAGACGAATAGAAGGATAGACGAACAAATAGACAGATGATCACTAAATTGAAGATTAGCGTACAAGAATACAGATTGTGGTGGTAGACAGGTAGACAGACAGACGAATAGACGTATAGACGAACAAACAGACAGAGGATCACTAAATTGAAGATCAGCGTACAAGAATACAAGTTGTGGTGGTAGACAGGTAGACAGACAGACAGATGGACAGACAGATAGACAGACAGACAGACAGACGAATAAAGAGCTGTTGCGTTTCTTACGCATATCAAAGCTTATATTACACTTAAAATCAACTATAACTGAATATCGTGTGTTTGTGTCTAGGAAAAACTCATGAGCAAAAAATATCAATGCAAGCGTTAGAGAACTATACATATTAATTTAAAGATAAACATTAAGAATTTAATTTAAGTATCAATTCCTTCAATTTGAGTTAATGTGTTTTTATCTTTATTTTCTATGACACGTTCTATGTGAGTGAAGCTATCATGTGGTTTCATAAGACTTTGTGAATACGAAGGGGTGAAGAAACTAGTCGTGTGTTTTAAGTGTAGTATCATATGAGGGATATACTTTTTAATAACAGATTTTATAAACTACAAATAATGAGAACATTTAGCATATTTTTTTTTTGTTGTAAAGTGAAGATAAGCTTGGGGTGAAATTCAGCGAATATATTGATGAGTAGCCGAAAACGTGTTAATTGATAAGATTTAGATAGATTCATTAAAAATTTTGTATATAAGGTTTTACATATAGTCCCAATCGTTTTTTGTAGGGTTTTACTTCAGCCAGCCAGCCAATTTTAGCCACATTTATTGCTTTTGTAATGCTCGATAATCCACGAGTTAGAGTGCCAAGTGCAGGGATTATAGGTGCAAGTGGGAGAAAGCCTCCAAATTTAGATTATTACGCGAGGTGTTTTTATTAGAGATTTTTTCCCTTGAATATATTATTTACAACTTTTCTTGAAGTTTTTAAGGGAATCTTATAAGTTTTTACCGAAAACGTATTAATTGATAAGATTTTGATAGTTTGATTAAAAATTGTGTATGTGTGTGTGTTTTATGTATCGTATGATGTGTGATTGTGTGTGTATTATAGTTTACAACAGGATTCATCTAACGAATATCATGTGTTTTGGTGTATTGTAGCTTACAACAGACAAATCTAACGAATTTAGATAAGCATGTGTTGTTGATGTTATAATTTGATCTTTGTCTTTATAGAACTATATCTATTAATTTAAAGTGCAAGCGTGAGTTGCTGATTGCATTCAATAGCAAATAAAAGGGGAGGGATAACTTATGGTTGAGGTTGAGGTTGACTTGATGATGTAGCCTTAGCAGAGATGGAGGGGGTTATGAACTTATGATTTGAGTGAATACACATAGAAAATTATATTAGTTAATTTTTCAACATTAAGTTCATGTTAAACTTCCATATAAAATATTTTTAACATGAAACGTGTTTAAAATCTGTTTGATTTTACACGATTTTTTTCTGGGTATAGTAACACAAAGTTAAAAAAACTGATAAAGATTGCAATTTTCTATGTTCTAAGGAATCTAAATGTATATAAATGGTTTGAAAAAAAATAGATTTTAATGTATTAGATTTAATTGAATTAAAATTTATTGACAATATCTAACATGTTGTTGTTATTATAAATTGAAGACAAGCGAGTTAAAGGTTGGAACCTTTGAAGTAAAAAAAACACTTGTTTGGTTTAATGCTGAAGAACAACTGACTGTATTTTTGATTTTTGGTTTTAAAGTAAACTATTTTACATGTCACATATTATTATTTTTACTATTCTAGGAATTAATATAAACAATTTTAATATAACCTACTTATGGATTGCAACGACAAGATGTTGCAATCGTATAAACAAACGTTAAGTGGTTTCTTAAAGATTCTAAGAATAATAAGCGGAATATAAATAGCCTACTTATGGATTTCAGCGCTTCAGTGCTGCAATCATATAAACAAAATTAAATGTAGGAAATAAAATATAATTCAAAACAAAAGAAAAACACTTAAATACTTATAGCCTAATCAGCAGTTGGCCCTCCGAGGTTTTAGTGGTGGTTGCATAGCATTTGTTGTTGTTGTTACTGAAGTAGCTGTTGTTGCTATAGTTGGTGTGAGCAACGTAACTTCTCCCCCCTTAAGATAGAGCGACGGCCACAATGATGTTGTTGGGGTCGGAGCGAAGGATTGTAGGGTTGGTAGTTGAATTTTGTAACTTTTCCGTTTTTTTTATGATTATGATGAATATAGTGATGGCTATTATGGTATATGCAAATGTTGATGCAGTTGTGATTGCGTGTACCGTTGTAGTTGTTACTTCTAAGTTGTTAACTTTGATGTTTGTTCGGAAGTTGAAGTCTTTCAATTTTTGTAAGCTCAGAACTTCAGTTGTAGAATTCGCAGAAACGTTGTTAGTTGGAAGTGCAGGAATATAGATTTGGTCCCAGAATGTGTATGCGTTATCCTGATACGTTAAACCATTTACTGAGACGTCGCAGTTCTGGAAGTGTATTAATGCAGTGCCTTCTACTTGGAGTGTTTTGGTGCTGCAAGTAGAGTTTATTAGTATATTTGGTATGTTAATGAAAAGAATGAAGTTAGGCTCTGGTTGGAAAATTGTTTCCATTTTTCCCACATAGTTGAGGTGACAGTAAGCTACTTTGTTGCTCAATATATTGCCAATACATGCTGAGGTTTTGGTGTCTTCTTGTTTAATCGGGGTATTACAGTAGTAAGTTCCTTCGATCTTGGGACAAAGTGTTTTGTGATGTTGTGTGGAATTTTCGTTTAATGTTATGTATGGTTCTGTTACAATTATTTTTGTTTCGTTAATAGGTAAAGGAATAATATGATACAAATAATAATTTTCTTTGGAAACACTTGGTACCAGTACATTAAAAATAATATTGGACTTATTATAGTAGGCTTGCATGCTTAGTAGTTCATAAATATTTTCAATTGATTCGATTTTTATGTTTTGTTCAATAAGTTTTTGTTCTATAATATTTAGTTCTTCTGGACTAAGTAAAAATTTTGAAATTATATTTAGTTTAGATAAAACCACTGCTTCGGCTATATTTGATAGATGATTGGTTAGTAGGTCGATATGAAAGTTAATTTGGTTAAGATATTGTGTTTCAATGAGTATATCTTCTTCCCGTTTTAATTTATTAGCTGTGTTTGTCATGTATGCTGCTATTTTGTATTGTTTTAATACAAACATTTTAGTAAAACATTATTAATATGCGAAGTGATATTTTTGAATCTTTCCATCATTTGGAAATTTATCGTGTGTTTGTCTAGTAATGTGTTTGTGACGTTATTTAGATTCGCGTATACGTTTTCTATTTGATTGTTAATAATTTGCGCATCTCTGGCGTCCATGTTGCCTTTTATAAATTTGACCACAGAGCCAAGCCCATTAATTAGCCCTCGTTTTTGTCTTTGGGTAGGGTACAGTGTGAAAAATTTATTTTCGAGTTCTTTGAGTTTAAGTCTAGTGACGTGTACAGCGTTCGTTGTGAGTGCGTGTTTTCCAAAAAGATTGATTGAATTATTTATATCGTTGATATTAATTTTGTAATCTTCGAGCTCAATAATGTGAATGAAGTTATTGAAATTAGTAACAGTTCTTGCGGGTCCTAGTCGTAGTGGTATGATGCTTTGGTCTTTTAGTATGTTTTGGACCTCGATCATCTGCGTAGTGATCAAAGGCAGTCTAGGGAAGGAGAATAATTTTGTTAGTGTGAGTTAATGCAGTGTTTGAGTGCAGGGTTTAAAGAAAAATAAAAAAAATTTATGAATTGTAACTTAAATTAACTTATGTAAACTATAAGATTTCCTCTATTTAGTTTTTATTTATCTATTTTAATTATGGATCAACCAATCATATTCAGTGAAGGTTGATCTCGTCTTCTTTCCTGATGCTACAATCAGGAATATGCTCTAATATGCTCTGATTGTGCTTGAGTACTCGATAGATGATCAATATATTTTATGTATATTTTTTTTTTCTTTTCCTTTTCTTTCTTTATTTTTTTTTATTTTTTTTCTTAATCTAGCTTTGTGTATCTTTTTATGCCTTCTTGTAAGTATAGTTATTTTGTTATCTTTTTGCACTATATGTTTAGAAAATCGCGGCATCAATTTTTTGCGTTTTGCTTCCTTCCTGAAGACAACCTTGTTTTCATTAATAATTTTCGGAACTTCTTTGGAAGCGTTCGATTTCTCAATTCTAATTCTTGTTGCGTTCTGGACTTGTTCTTGAATTTTTGGGTAAAGTTCGTTAAGAAATGTGTTGAGCTTAGATAAGTATTCATGTTCGTTAGAAAATTGGAGTGTTTTAGTAAATTTGTATGGTCTGCCAAAGAAAAGTTCATAAGGTGTGTGTTTGGTTGTAGAGTGTATTGCATTATTATAGGTAATGAAAGTTTCATAGAGTACTTCTTCGTGCTCTGTTGTGAGTTTATTTTCCTTCCTTTTTGATAAGATAAGCCGGTATATTTCTGTTAGCGTGGAATGTAATCTTTCTACCTGTGAAATGCTGCTAGTCTGTTGAAATGATGTAATGTGTAATTTAATTTCAAATTGCCTACAAAAACCCTGAAAAATATTTGCTATGAATTCTGATCCTTGGTCGCAGATAACTGTTTTGGGTATTCCATACGAGCTAATGTATTGTTTGAAAGACTTAAGAATTGTTATACTACTTCTGCAGCTTAGAGTATAACCGCAAGCAAATTTTGAGCATTTGTCTATTATTGTGAGGATTTGGTTGTTATTTATACTATAAATATCGATGTGGACTATTTCTAGAGGATTTAATGGTGTTTCTGGGAGTATAAATTGTAATTTAGGTGGATTTCTATCGTATTTGAGTAATTTGCATTTCTCGCAATTGCTTAAAGTTTCCGTAATCTTGTCCTTCATCTTTAAGAAGTAATATCTTCTCTTTAGGTGTAATAACGTTTCGTTTATTCCTCTATGATTTGAATTTTCATGGTAATCGCGTATTATTTTTTCTTGTTCGTCTTCCGTTCTTATATCTTCGAGGATTTCAGTACATCTAATTAAACGAAAGGTTTTTGATTCAGAAAAGTATTTAGAATATGTAGATTGTACTATTGAAAAAACGTCATTAGTTGTGTATATGGCTGTTTGTCTATTAGGCGAAAAGTAATTTTTAAATATATCTATTGTATCATTATTTCCTCATTAAATTGCTTTCTACGAATAACTCTTCTCTGTTTGTTTCTGAAAATAGTTTCTAGACTCATGGGGGATCCTGTCTGTGATGTCTCGAATACCACTTGTAAGTTTAATTCATTTAATGTTTTTTCCGAAATAGAAATGCCATCGTCCAAATTTTCGTCGGCGCTGTGAACTGTGTTCGAATTGTTAAACAGTTCTTGGGTTTTATTTTCAGGTGATTCCTTGATTTGAACACGGCTAAGAGCGTCTGCGTTCGTATTTTGTTTTCCTTTTTTGTAAACAATTTCATAGTCGTACTCTTCTAGTTTGAGTCTCCACCTTACTAGTTTAGAGTTAGGCTCTTTGAGATTCATTACCCAAGTAAGAGGCTTGTGATCTGTAACTATTTTAAATTTTCTTCCAAATAGATATGGACGAAAATATTTTATAGCCCAAACAATAGCCAGCAATTCCTTTTCTATGGTAGAGTAATTACATTCGCTTTGGGAATGGGTGCGGCTCGCAAAGCAAATGGGTTTATCGCTACCTATTTGTCCTTGGGATAAGATAGCTCCTAATGCGAGGTTGCTCGCATCCGTAGTGAGTATGAAGGGTTTTGTGAAGTCGGGGTGTTGAAGTATGGGGTCATTCATTAATAAGTTTTTGCATGTTTCAAATGCCTCAATATAATTTTTGTCTATTTTAATTGATATTCCTTTTTTTAGGCAATGAGTGGGGGGTTTAGTAAGTTTGGCTAAATCTTTTATAAATTTGCGGTAGTATCCAATGAGTCCTAAAAAGGCTTTTATTTCTGTACGAGTCTTGGGTAAGGGGAAATCTTTGATCGCTTGAATTTTCGCCGGATTTGGTTTTATACCTTCTGAGTTTATCACATGCCCTAAGAAAGCTATCTCTTTTCTAAAAAATTCACACTTGTCCATTTGGATTTTAAAATTTGCTTCTCTAAGTCTTTCGAACACCTGAGTTATACTTTCTAAATGTTCTTGTAGAGAAGTGGAGTACACAATAATATCATCGAGGTATACGAGGCAGATTTTTCCTACCAGATCTTTTAAGATATTGTCCATCACTCTCTGAAATGTGCTTGGTGCATTTCTTAACCCGAAGGGCATCCTAGTGTATTCGTAGTGACCGTTTTCAACGGTAAATGCCGTTTTTTGAATGTGTTTAGGGTCCATCTCTATTTGATGGAACCCGCTAGCTAGGTCGAGAGTGGTAAAATAGATGCATCTCCCAAGTTTGTCCAGTATTTCTGAAATATTAGGTATCGGGTATCTGTCGGATATGGTTTTATCATTGACTTTCCTGTAGTCAATGACTAACCTCCATTTTTTTTTTCCATTGATATCTGATTTCTTGGGAACTATCCATACTGGAGAGCTCCAGGGTGAATAGCTATGGCGAATGATCCCTTGTTCTAATATTTTGTTTATTTGTGTTTGAACTTCCTGTTTATGAACATATGGGTATCTATACGATTTGGTAAAGATAGGTATATCATCAGTGGTATTTATTTTGTGTTTTATCTTACTCGTAAAAGATAGTGGTTCGTTGTCTTTGTAAATAATGTCGGAAAAATTCCTGCACAGTTTTAAAAGCGTTTTATGTTCTTCGCTATTGAGGTGTTCAGTTCTTAGTAGACTATCTAGATTTGTTAATAACGGTTGATCGTCTGTAATTTTAGTATTGTAATATGCTTTGTTAAAGTTGTTGAGTTCGATAAAGTCTGTTGTCTCGTATTGTTCTGCGGCTAAAGGGGATTCTAGCAGGATTGTATGAATTTCCTGTGAAAAGTTAGTTACCTCGACAGTGCTATACCAGTTCTCAGCACTATACAGACCTGGGTTAATAAGGAGCAAGGGTTTTAGTTCGATGAAATTTATGTAGATGCTTCCTTGTTCTTTATTTACTGGTAATTTTACTAACATTTTTGAATTTGCTGGAATTTCGAGAATTCCGGAAGACTGATTCATTTTAAAATTTATATTGTTTATGGCGTTTTTAGTTATTAGAGTTTTATTTGCAAGGTCAATTTTTGCGTTTAATAGGAGAAGGGCATCGATGCCTAAAAGACCGTCGAAAAAATTGTGAAATTTAAAAAGAAGAAATTTAAGAGGTTTGCCAGAAGGTAAGAAAATGTTTATGTAAGGTAAGGTTGATGGATGTTTAATTGGATCTATGTAGCCGGTTGATTGGTTGAGGCTGATATGAAAAAATTTTGTGCGTCCTCAATGTTAGTTGGTTCGTTATCGAAGTATTGATCTAACTGTTGATGAATTTTGTTAGTGTTATTAGTGTCATGGAAATTAAAATTCGTGTTCCTTGATAGCCTTGTTTGTTGGCTTGGATTTGCTTTGATTTTAAGCATATTTTGGTTGGAAGTGGATGCACGTTCGGAGTTTTGATGTTTAAAATTATTATTTGGGTATTGGGCTGCTTGTCCATAAAAAGGGTTTCGTGGAGCAAAATTCTAATAAGGTTAGCGGGTTTCCCTTTCTCTTGGTGGCAATACTCCCAAATTTCTGCGATCAGGATTTGGTTGCCAATTATTAGGTTGGCTAAATTGGTTGCTCTTAATTTGATAATTTGAGTAACGATTATTATACGGTTTGTATTGGGAGTAATTCCCTGTTCTTGGTAATTGTGGAGTTCTCTGGTAAGAGATATTTTGCTCCTTTATGCAGCAGGTCAAAGCTATGGCCAGTGAGCTTGGTTGCATAGCCCTTACTCTTGACCGTAGTGTCTCTCTTAGGCCACTGAGAAAGGTATTTAAACACATTGCAGAATAAAGTGATTTTTTGCGTTTATGACACTGGCATCACTTTCATGAATAAGGATATTGTTACAAAGAGCGGATTGTAGTTCTATGATTTCCCCGTAGAAGGATTCAATATTTTTATTAAATTGTTTAACACTATGTAAGTCTCTTATGAGAGATGTTTCCGTCCGCTTGTCAGAATAGTGAAGGATGAGATTATTTTTAATTTCATCCCAAATGAGTGGAGTGCCATACATGTTAAGAATTTCATTGGCTTGCCCTTCGATTTTATTTCGTATGGCTCTCAGTAATATCTGTCCATACGGAGTATTATCAGTTCCGCGGATATAGAGGAGAATTTCTTCAACGTTATTTAGAAACTCATAGAGTAGTCTTGGGTTACCGTCGAATTTCGGCAAGTCTTTAATCGCGTCGGGTATTCTCAATGAATTGAAAATCTCGACTTGATTAAATCCTGGGATTTGTGCAGGTGGATCTATTGAAGTCATTATGTAAGGTATCGAACAAGAATCAATCAGATCAGAGGTAGTTGAGCTACTTTGATACGAACTTTTATCAGAAATACCTGAGTTGTTAAGATTGAGGCTACCAGCAGAAGTTGAGGCGTTGTTTTCAGGAATAGAAGTCAAATTAGCAAATTTCCTTAACTTATAAGGGATGAAACGAAGTTTCTGTTTTTGCTCTTTATTGTTAGGCATAAAAACAAGGTGAAGTCTTCAGTATAAAGACGAAAGAAAAAAATTTCAGTAACACACACACACACACACACACACACACACACACACACAACGACGGACGACCGGACTGAGACGATCTAATGATCACCACTGACGATTGAGCAATAATGCTCTGACGGCCTCCAGACGTAATACCCACCGGTGGTTCCTGGAGGAACCAACCGTCCGACTGAGGAGATTTTTAGCGTGTTAAAGTCGCGCACTGACTAGGGCTTTCGATGCTTTTACTCCTCGTTAAAAAAAAAAAACACACACACACACACACACACACACACACACACAAAGGACGTTTTTATACGCACAGTGATCATCGTGCGATCGTCATTGAACTGCAGCATTTATTTATCCCGAGAAGGATAATTAAAGCACAGACGCAGGGATGGAAGCAACTCGCTTTCGATGCTGAAGTGTTTCAGATTGTTTGGAATGAGGGAGAAACAGTGGATGAAAGAGCGACAAACATGGCGGCAAACATCCGACAGCGAATAATAACCTCATGTGACGCAGCAATGCCGAGAAGGAAAAAAGCGCCAATCAGGAAACCGGCCTACTGGTGGAATGACGAAATTGCGGAATGTAGAAGACGATGCATTGAGGCGCGAAGGAAAGTAACGCGTGCTCGAAATCGCCCAACGTGGCAATCGTTGCATGAAAACCTTAAGGAATGCCGAAAACAGCTAAAGAAGGCGATCGAAAAAAGCAAAGAGTCCAGCTTCCAAAGGCTTCGGGATATGGCGGATATTGACCCGTGGGGCAAGGCGTACGAAGTGGTGATGAGCAGACTACGTGGACCTAAAGCACCACAGCCATCGGAACCAGCTATTATGAACAGCGTGGTGTCTGAACTCTTCCCACCACAGCTAGCACAGTTACAAGGCTATAGGCTACCTGAAGACATAGGTGATATCCCTCCGGTGACACCGGAAGAAGTGCTTCTGACATTGCAGAAAATTTCCGACACCAAAACGCCTGGGCTGGATGGCATCCCTAACGTGGCGATGAAAACCGCCATACGAGCAGATCCCGGCGTGTTTGCTAGAATGTACACAGCGTGCCTTAACGAAGGAACATTCCCGTCTTTCTGGAAAGTCCAAAGATTAGTGTTGCTGCTTAAACCAGGGAAACAGCCCGATCAACCCTCTGCATACAGACCACTATGCATGCTTGACTCGCTGGGCAAAGTACTAGAGAGTATCATCGTCAGAAGACTCCAAGATACCCTTGAATCACCAGGCGGACTATCTTCCAAGCAATTTGGTTTTAGACGAGGAAAATCGACCATCGATGCTATCCAGGCAGTTCTGACTATAGCTCGCGACGCTACAAGTGGCATTAGGTGGAAATGGGGTGATAAGCAGTACTGCGCAGTGGTAACACTCGACATTAAAAATGCTTTCAATTCGGCTAGCTGGCCACGCATATTGCAAGCGCTAGGCACATTCGGTATTCCCGGATATCTTCAGCGAATTATCGCCGATTACCTTAGCAACAGAATGCTGCTTTACGACACTGACGATGGCGTCAAGCGGTACAAAGTGTCCCGAGGTGTCCCACAAGGCTCAGTATTGGGACCAACCTTGTGGAACGTTATGTACGATGATATTTTCCGTATTGTTCTCCCTGAGAATACTTCATTGGTAGGCTACGCGGATGATATCGCGCTGGTTGTAGTAGCAAAGCAACTTTACACTTTAGAAGCATCATGCAGTAAAGCGATTTCAAGAATTACGACGTAGCTGCGAAGTGTTGATCTTAAGCTTGCAGCGCAAAAAACAGAGGCGGTTCTTCTGAGCTCACGTAAAGTGAGGGAGTGTTTCACCTTCAGAGCAGAAGAACATATTATAACCTCACAACCAAATTTGCGATATCTTGGTGTTATAATTGACACACGCATGTCTTTTAAAGACCACCTAATGTCCGTTAGCGAAAAGGCATCGAATGTCAATGGTGTACTCTCGCGCATCATGGCGAATATCGGTGGACCTAGATCCAGCAGAAGAAAACTCCTAGCAAATGTTACGAGCTCCATCATGCTTTATGCAGCACCAGTATGGGCGGATGCTACGCAAAGGTCGTCCTTCATATCTGGCATTCGGGCGACTTATCGTCTCAGCGCATTGAGGGTCGCTAGTGCGTTCCGCACAGTGTCAGATGACGCTATTGGTGTAATAGCAGCTATGCCACCGATCGATATACTGGCATGTGAACTGCAGCGCTGCTACAAAGCTGGTGAAAATGCCTCAAAGGCTGACGAAAGACGGCGCAGCAATGAGTGTTGGCAACGTCGCTGGGAGCAGTCTCAAAACGGAAGATGGACCTTTTCCCTTATCCCAGACGTGGAAAAATGGGCTAATCGGAAGCACGGAGATGTGGACTTCTATGTGACACAACTTCTTAGCGGTCATGGATGTTTCAAACACTACCTCCACCGATTTAAGCATGAAGAAGACCCATTTTGCCCAAACTGTCCGGGTGAAATTGAAGATGCTCGGCATATCCTCTTCAACTGCCCACGCTTTAACGCAGAGCGAGCTGAACTGACAGAAGCTTTTGCTGTGACCCCCACTTTAAGGAATATTGTTCACTACATGTGCGATACTCCCCAAAAATGGAAGGTGTTTCAAGCAGCAGCAGCGAAAATTATGACCGAACTTCGCCGCATCGAACGGGTAAGACATAATGAGCGTACAAACCAACGCAACGCAGGTGAAAGCAGCCATAATCCCTCTTTACCAACGACGGACGACCGGACTGAGACGATCTAATGATCACCACTGACGATTGAGCAATAATGCTCTGACGGCCTCCAGACGTAATACCCACCGGTGGTTCCTGGAGGAACCAACCGTCCGACTGAGGAGATTTTTAGCGTGTTAAAGTCGCGCACTGACTAAGGCTTTCGATGCTTTTACTCCTCGTTAAAAAAAAAAAACACACACACACACACACACACACACACACATACACACATACACACACACACACACACACACACACACACAAAACGCGTGCTCGAAATCGCCCAACGTGGCAATCGTTGCATGAAAACCTTAAGGAATGCCGAAAACAGCTAAAGAAGGCGATCAAAAAAAGCAAAGAGTCCAGCTTCCAAAGGCTTCGGGACATGGCGGATATTGACCCGTGGGGCAAGGCGTACAAAGTGGTGATGAGCAGACTACGTGGACCTAAAGCACCACAGCCATCGGAACCAGCTATTATGAACAGCGTGGTGTCTGAACTCTTCCCACCACAGCTAGCACAGTTACAAGGCTATAGGCTACCTGAAGACATAGGTGATATCCCTCCGGTGACACCGGAAGAAGTGCTTCTGACATTGCAGAAAATTTCCGACACCAAAACGCCTGGGCTGGATGGCATCCCTAACGTGGCGATGAAAACCGCCATACGAGCAGATCCCAGCGTGTTTGCTAGAATGTACACAGCGTGCCTTAACGAAGGAACATTCCCGTCTTTCTGGAAAGTCCAAAGATTAGTGTTGCTGCTTAAACCAGGGAAAGAGCCCGATCAACCCTCTGCATACAGACCACTATGCATGCTTGACTCGCTGGGCAAAGTACTAGAGAGTATCATCGTCAGAAGACTCCAAGATACCCTTGAATCACCAGGCGGACTATCTTCCAAGCAATTTGGTTTTAGACGAGAAAAATCGACCATCGATGCTATCCAGGCAGTTCTGACTATAGCTCGCGACGCTACAAGTGGCATTAGGTGGAAATGGGGTTGTAGTGTTATCTTATTATTACATTTTTAATATTGTTTCAATTGTATGTAAAACACTTTGTTTTAAAACCACTTAGTTTTTAAGTTCTTTTTGTATTTTTTAGAATTAAGTTTTCATATTTTAAATGTATAAAAATATTTCAAAATTTTTCAGTATCTAATAAATTATTCAATCATACGAATAAATTTTTATTATATATCACGTGGAAATAAAATAATTTCCACAATTGGCGATCCTGCTCGATCCTGCGTTCCTGTTTTCAATCATATTGGAAAACATATTGTTATCAATAACAAAAAGAATTACTGCAGAACCATCATCTCTGCTACAACTTCTCAACCAGAAACAACAAAACCAGCTAACGACCTCTTTAATGACTGCGTAGCACAGCGAACACGCTCAAAAAACAGTCTCATCCGAAGAGCCCAGCACAAGTCGTCACAGCAGCAGCAGCAGCTCATACGTTCTCACCTACTCGTCGTCACACGCTCACCTAAGCACCAATACTAGTGTACCGTCAAGCAGCTATCGCACTAATACAGCCACAAACGCTCCAACAACAACCAAAACGCAGCAGACACGGTCACTGCGTACAACAAAAGCAGCAGCGTAAACAACTAAATAACAATAACAGCAGCCGTAACAACAACAACAACCACAACCGCAACGAAAAGAGCAACAACAACAACAACGTCGGCAGCAACAACAACAACATCTACAACAACAACATTAATAAAAGCAACAACATTAACAACGCAAGCAGCGACGCCAACACAAGCAGCGACGCCGACGCAAACAGCAACGCCGACGCAGGCAGCAACGCCAACGCAGTCAGCAACGTCGAAACAAACAGCGACGCCAACGCAAGCAGCGACGCCAACACAGACAGCGACGCCAACGCAAGCAGCGACGCCAACACAGGCAGCGACGCCAACGCAAGCAGCGACGCCAACACAAGCAGCGACGCCGACGCAAGCAGCAACGCCGACGCAGGCAGCAACGCCGACGCAGGCAGCAACGCCGACGCAGGCAGCAACGCCGACGCAGGCAGCAACGCCGACGCAGGCAGCAACGCCGACGCAGGCAGCAACGCCGACGCAGGCAGCAACGCCGACGCAGGCAGCAACGCCGACGCAGGCAGCGACGCCGACGCAGGCAACAACGCCGACGCAGGCAGCAACGCCAAGACAGGCAACGACGCCGACGCAGACAGCGACGCTGAAGTAAGCAGCGCCACCGACGCAAGCAGCGACGCCAAAGCAAGCAGTGACGCCAGAAACAAGCAGCGACGTCAGTAAATCAGCGACTAAGGATTGGTATTTATTTATATACACTACACAATTAGCTTTTTAGCGGATGTAAAACGATAAGCCGGCGCTTATCGTTTCACAACCGTAGGCACTACACTGCACGCTAGGCACACTTCAATTTTATTAATATTATTTTAAGAAATTTATTTGTAATAAAGCTAGTATTCTTTAAAACAATACAATGCAACGTACTCCTACTCGGTTATCCACCTCAGGAGACGGAGATAATCATTTAATTAATTTTGAGCCTCCTTTATTGAACCCTTTCGATGATTCATCATCTAACATTGAAGTTCATGCAACGTCAGTCAAACTCCCACAGTTCTGGACTGATAGTCCTGATGCATGGTTTATTCATGCAGAATTCCAATTTCGATCTAAAGGGATTACCACTGACCAAACAAAGTATGAATATCTTGTGACTGCACTTCCACAAGAAGTCATAGTTACGGTATTAGATTTCATACAACAACCACCTTCAACCAACTTGTATGAAGGTTTGAAGAAAGTTCTGATAAATAGACATACTTTAAGTGAGAACAAACGGTTCGATAAGATGCTATCTGACACTGAGATGGGTGACCAAAAACCATCTCAATTTTACAGATCCTTGCTTCTTTTAGCTGGTTCTGAAATTTTATTACCAAATTTGGTTGCAAACACATCAAAACTTCAGCTTATCACCCACAAGCTAATGGGATGATAGAACGTTTACATCGTCAACTCAAAGCTTCTCTTATAGCGAGCAATAACCAAAACAATTGGTACTCAGAATTACCACTAGTTCTATTAGGGCTAAGATCCACGTTTAAAGAAGATGTTAAAGCATCCCCTGCTGAAATGGTTTATGGTCAAACACTCAGATTGCCAAGTCAGTTAGTCATTCCTAGTGAGCAAAAATTCAGTCCATCAGAAACTTTGTTCAAACTTAAAGATATTGTTGCTAATAATCAATCGCATATTTCACATCATAATCAGAATTTTAAACAATTTGTGCCAGAATCACTCAAAACTTGTGAGTTTGTATTTGTTCGCAATGACACTATTAAAAAACCACTTCAAGAGCCATACGACGGACCATTCAAAGTATTAGAAAAGTCTCCAAAATTTTTTAAAATTCTTAAAAACAAAAATATTATAACGGTTAATATTGATCGAATTAAGCCAGCTTTTGTTAACATTAATGTTTCAAAAACACTTTTTAATGCAAATAAATCAGCTAAGACAGTTCATTTTAATTTATTAGCAAACACTGTAAGACTAATACCGAATTCTTTGGAGGGGGAATAATGTAGTGTTATCTTATTATTACATTTTTAATATTGTTTCAATTGTATGTAAAACACTTTGTTTTAAAACCACTTAGTTTTTAAGTTCTTTTTGTATTTTTTAGAATTAAGTTTTCATATTTTAAATGTATAAAAATATTTCAAAATTTTTCAGTATCTAATAAATTATTCAATCATACGAATAAATTTTTATTATATATCACGTGGAAATAAAATAATTTCCACAGGGTGATAAGCAGTACTGCGCAGTGGTAACACTCGACATTAAAAATGCTTTCAATTCGGCTAGCTGGCCACGCATATAGCAAGCGCTAGGCACATTCGGTATTCCCGGATATCTTCAGCGAATTATCGCCGATTACCTTAGCAACAGAATGCTGCTTTACGACACTGACGATGGCGTCAAGCGGTACAAAGTGTCCCGGGGTGTCCCACAAGGCTCAGTATTGGGACCAACCTTGTGGAACGTTATGTACGATGATATTTTCCGTATTGTTCTCCCTGAGAATACTTCATTGGTAGGCTACGCGGATGATATCGCGCTGGTTGTAGTAGCAAAGCAACTTTACACTTTAGAAGCATCATGCAGTGAAGCGATTTCAAGAATTACGACATGGCTGCGAAGTGTTGATCTTAAGCTTGCAGCGCAAAAAACAGAGGCGGTTCTTCTGAGCTCACGTAAAGTGAGGGAGTGTTTCACCTTCAGAGCAGAAGAACATATTATAACCTCACAACCAAATTTGCGATATCTTGGTGTTATAATTGACACACGCATGTCTTTTAAAGACCACCTAATGTCCGTTAGCGAAAAGGCATCGAATGTCAATGGTGTACTCTCGCGCATCATGGCGAATATCGGTGGACCTAGATCCAGCAGAAGAAAACTCCTAGCAAATGTTACGAGCTCCATCATGCTTTATGCAGCACCAGTATGGGCGGATGCTACGCAAAGGTCGTCCTTCATATCTGGCATTCAGGCGACTTATCGTCTCAGCGCATTGAGGGTCGCTAGTGCGTTCCGCACAGTGTCAGATGACGCTATTGGTGTAATAGCAGCTATGCCACCGATCGATATACTGGCATGTGAACTGCAGCGCTGCTACAAAGCTGGTGAAAATGCCTCAAAGGCTGACGAAAGACGGCGCAGCAATGAGTGTTGGCAACGTCGCTGGGAGCAGTCTCAAAACGGAAGATGGACCTTTTCCCTTATCCCAGACGTGGAAAAATGGGCCAATCGGAAGCACGGAGATGTGGACTTCTATGTGACACAACTTCTTAGCGGTCATGGATGTTTCAAACACTACCTCCACCGATTTAAGCATGAAGAAGACCCATTTTGCCCAAACTGTCCGGGTGAAATTGAAGATGCTCGGCATATCCTTTTCAACTGCCCACGCTTTAACGCAGAGCGAGCTGAACTGACAGAAGCTTTTGCTGTGACCCCCACTTTAAGGAATATTGTTCACCACATGTGCGATACTCCCCAAAAATGGAAGGTGTTTCAAGCAGCAGCAGCGAAAATTATGACCGAACTTCGCCGCATCGAACGGGTAAGATATAATGAGCGTACAAACCAACGCAACGCAGGTGAAAGCAGCCATAATCCCTCTATACCAACGACGGACGACCGGACTGAGACGATCTAATGATCACCACTGACGATTGAGCAATAATGCTCTGACGGCCTCCAGACGTAATACCCACCGGTGGTTCCTGGAGGAACCAACCGTCCGACTGAGGAGATTTTTAGCGTGTTAAAGTCGCGCACTGACTAAGGCTTTCGATGCTTTTACTCCTCGTTAAAAAAAAAAACACACACACACACACACACACACACATCGGTGAAGTCCCGGCAAAACAAGGAAACCTGCGAAACCACCGAAATAACCAAAACACCAACAGGGGCTGGAAAATCTGACAAGCCAGAAACAACGTCTTTCTGCAGGCTCGGGTCTCAGATTAGGAAGCTTGTGGATATGCTTGAGGATGGGAAAAGGCGCTCAATCCATCAGCCAATGCGAGATGCAATTGATTGCATTAAAGCACTCTACGAGCTCACCGCCATTGAACAGCATGATGATGTCGCTAAAGAGGTTATTAGACGCAATAACTCCTCTCAAACGTCACCATGGCTCCAAACCGTCGCACCTCAAAAAAGAAGACCGGACTCTGATATAGAGACCCCGCAGAAAAAACGCACATATGCAGCAGTTTTGTCTGCAAACAACAGGAAGCAAACCCTAAGCCAAGAAGCTAAGGAGCCTATCATACCTGGAACTGTCGCCGTAGAAATTCCAACAAAGGTTGGAGATACAGCGGCACCAGCCGATGGCAGAAAAGAAAGCAGGCCACCGCCAAAAATGAAACAGAAGTGGGAAAAAGTTGGCCCGAAAAAGAATCCCAAGACAAAGCCCAAGCAGGTAAAAGCTAGACCAGATGCTTTGATTATTTCCGCGAATGAGAATCAGACGTACGCTGAAATTCTACGGAAAATTAAAAGCGATGATGCGCTTAAGTCTCTTGGAGAAAATGTAAAAGCAATTCGACGTACCGCGAAAAACGACCTTTTACTGGAGCTTAAGCGTGAACCGGAACAGAACACTAGTTCATACCAAACAGCAGTGGAGAACGTGCTAGGCGACTCTGCCAAAGTCTCGGTGAAAACCCACTCCATCGTTATTCAGCTGAGGGATCTTGATGAAGTCACCACCAAAGCAGAAGTATGTGACGCACTACATGCGCAGTGCGAAATACGACGGCCCGACGAGGGATCGATAGGAAACCTCAAAAAGGGATATCAAGGTACGCAAACGGCTTATGTCAGTCTACCGGCAGAAGACGCAGTTAAGGTACTAAAGGTGCAGCGGATACGCATTGGGTGGGTTTCCTCCAGAGTACGAGAGAGTGACTCGCCAAAGCGATGTTTTAAATGCTGGAAGTACAATCACATAGCTAAGGACTGCAAAGAGGACATAGATAGGAGCACCCTCTGCAGAAAGTGCGGAGAAAATGGACATATGGCGGTGACGTGCAGTAATAAACAAAAATGCGCGCTATGCAAAGGTAATCATGCAGCTGGAAGCGCTCGCTGCCCAGAGCACCAGAAGGCGGTTAGAAGGAAAAGATGAGAATGAAAATCGTTCAACTCAATCTTAACCACTGCATCGCAGCGCAGGACTTGCTGCAACAGACGATTTTTGAGCGACAGTTTGATCTTGCTCTCTTGTGTGAGCAGCACCACAACATGAACGGCTCTGAGTGGGTGACAGATGCGCCAAGCAAAGCCGCAATATGGACCCTTAGTGGCAGGGCATTTCAAAGTAAAGCTCCAGCCGCTAACACGGGCTTCACCTGGGCAAAATTCGATGGGATATTTTTCTTTTCGTGCTATGCGCCACCCCAAATGGACATCATCCAATTTGAGCGGTTTCTAACGGAGCTTGTTGCAGAGGCCCGAGGGAAGTCACCCATAGTGATTGCAGGCGATTTTAATGCCTGGTCGACAAGATGGGGTAGTAGGAGCACAAATCGTAGAGGGACACTCCTTATGGAATGCCTTGCAACCCTGGATGTTGAGCTTCTCAACAATGGTCACCACACATTTGAAGCTGGTAATAGACAGTCAGCAGTGGATCTCACGTTTGCGCACAATTCCATTGCGCGTAACAGCACATGGAATGTTGATGATTATTATACGCACAGTGATCATCGTGCGATCGTCATTGAACTGCAGCATTTATTTATCCCGAGAAGGATAATTAAAGCACAGACGCAGGGATGGAAGCAACACGCTTTCGATGCTGAAGTGTTTCAGATTGTTTGGAATGAGGGAGAAACAGTGGATGAAAGAGCGACAAACATGGCGGCAAACATCCGACAGCGAATAATAACCTCATGTGACGCAGCAATGCCGAGAAGGAAAAAAGCGCCAATCAGGAAACCGGCCTACTGGTGGACTGACGAAATTGCGGAATGTAGAAGACGATGCATTGAGGCGCGAAGGAAAGTAACGCGTGTTCGAAATCGCCCAACGTGGCAATCGTTGCATGAAAACCTTAAGGAATGCCGAAAACAGCTAAAGAAGGCGATCGAAAAAAGCAAAGAGTCCAGCTTCCAAAGGCTTCGAGACATGGCGGATATTGACCCGTGGGGCAAGGCGTACAAAGTGGTGATGAGCAGACTACGTGGACCTAAAGCACCACAGCCATCGGAACCAGCTATTATGAACAGCGTGGTGTCTGAACTCTTCCCACCACAGCTAGCACAGTTACAAGGCTATAGGCTACCTGAAGACATAGGTGATATCCCTCCGGTGACACCGGAAGAAGTGCTTCTGACATTGCAGAAAATTTCCGACACCAAAACGCCTGGGCTGGATGGCATCCCTAACGTGGCGATGAAAACCGCCATACGAGCAGATCCCAGCGTGTTTGCTAGAATGTACACAGCGTGCCTTAACGAAGGAACATTCCCGTCTTTCTGGAAAGTCCAAAGATTAGTGTTGCTGCTTAAACCAGGGAAACAGCCCGATCAACCCTCTGCATACAGACCACTATGCATGCTTGACTCGCTGGGCAAAGTACTAGAGAGTATCATCGTCAGAAGACTCCAAGATACCCTTGAATCACCAGGCGGACTATCTTCCAAGCAATTTGGTTTTAGACGAGGAAAATCGACCATCGATGCTATCCAGGCAGTTCTGACTATAGCTCGCGACGCTACAAGTGGCATTAGGTGGAAATGGGGTGATAAGCAGTACTGCGCAGTGGTAACACTCGACATTAAAAATGCTTTCAATTCGGCTAGCTGGCCACGCATATTGCAAGCGCTAGGCACATTCGGTATTCCCGGATATCTTCAGCGAATTATCGCCGATTACCTTAGCAACAGAATGCTGCTTTACGACACTGACGATGGCGTCAAGCGGTACAAAGTGTCCCGAGGTGTCCCACAAGGCTCAGTATTGGGACCAACCTTGTGGAACGTTATGTACGATGATATTTTCCGTATTGTTCTCCCTGAGAATACTTCATTGGTAGGCTACGCGGATGATATCGCGCTGGTTGTAGTAGCAAAGCAACTTTACACTTTAGAAGCATCATGCAGTGAAGCGATTTCAAGAATTACGACGTGGCTGCGAAGTGTTGATCTTAAGCTTGCAGCGCAAAAAACAGAGGCGGTTCTTCTGAGCTCACGTAAAGTGAGGGAGTGTTTCACCTTCAGAGCAGAAAAACATATTATAACCTCACAACCAAATTTGCGATATCTTGGTGTTATAATTGACACACGCATGTCTTTTAAAGACCACCTAATGTCCGTTAGCGAAAAGGCGTCGAATGTCAATGGTGCACTCTCGCGCATCATGGCGAATATCGGTGGACCTAGATCCAGCAGAAGAAAACTCCTAGCAAATGTTACGAGTTCCATCATGCTTTATGCAGCACCAGTATGGGCGGATGCTACGCAAAGGTCGTCCTTCATATCTGGCATTCGGGCGACTTATCGTCTCAGCGCATTGAGGGTCGCTAGTGTGTTCCGCACAGTGTCAGACGACGCTATTGGTGTAATAGCAGCTATGCCACCGATCGATATACTGGCATGTGAACTGCAGCGCTGCTGCAAAGCTGGTGAAAATGCCTCAAAGGCTGACGAAAGACGGCGCAGCAATGAGTGTTGGCAACGTCGCTGGGAGCAGTCTCAAAACGGAAGATGGACCTTTTCCCTTATCCCAGACGTGGAAAAATGGGCCAATCGGAAGCACGGAGATGTGGACTTCTATGTGACACAACTTCTTAGCGGTCATGGATGTTTCAAACACTACCTCCACCGATTTAAGCATGAAGAAGACCCATTTTGCCCAAACTGTCCGGGTGAAATTGAAGATGCTCGGCATATCCTTTTCAACTGCCCACGCTTTAACGCAGAGCGAGCTGAACTGACAGAAGCTTTTGCTGTGACCCCCACTTTAAGGAATATTGTTCACCACATGTGCGATACTCCCCAAAAATGGAAGGTGTTTCAAGCAGCAGCAGCGAAAATTATGACCGAACTTCGCCGCATCGAACGGGTAAGATATAATGAGCGTACAAACCAACGCAACGCAGGTGAAAGCAGCCATAATCCCTCTATACCAACGACGGACGACCGGACTGAGACGATCTAATGATCACCACTGACGATTGAGCAATAATGCTCTGACGGCCTCCAGACGTAATACCCACCGGTGGTTCCTGGAGGAACCAACCGTCCGACTGAGGAGATTTTTAGCGTGTTAAAGTCGCGCACTGACTAAGACTTTCGATGCTTTTACTCCTCGTTAAAAAAAAAAACGCACACACGCACGCACACACACACACGCGCACACACACATCATTTCCCGAAGTGTGCCTTTTCTTTCCGGAAGGAAAAGTTATTGCGGCCGGCAGACCAAATGCGTCGTCGTCTAGGGACCAATTCCCGAAGCTGACCCTTTTCTTCCGAGGTTTAAAGTGATTGCAGTCGGTAGACCATGCGTCGCCTTCTAGGGATCATTTCCCGAAGCGAGCCTTTTCCTTTCGTGAAAATTAGTTATTATTGGGCGGCTTCCTGGTCTGCGTCTGTACCGTAGCGGTCGGCAGTATCTAAACCTGTCCATAGGTATAAAAGCATTGGGGTAGATATCCCTGAAAACAAAATCACTTACTTGGAATGTCGGAGAATAACAAAATTACTCCAGGTGGCAACCACAATAGTGGAAATCCAACCGTGGACACTACCACGGCAGGGGCACGGATTCTGGAGGCCCTAACCAACATTTCATCTCCTAACACTGCTGCAACGGTGGCACACTCGGCCGCTGCACCAGTTAAAGCTACGAGCAACAAAAAAGCTGAGAACCCTTTTACATTGAGTTCAAAGACCCAGCGTTCGCCTATTAAAGGCACTCCCGGAGGCACAAAGACCCTGATGCAACTGAAAGAGAGTAAAGATAAATCACCCTCGGAAGGAACACCAAGCCCTAGAGTTGACGATCCTGTCAGTTCTAGCATGGGCAAACTGAAGCTTTACATCGATGGCCTGGCAGAATATGTAAAGAGTAGAACAAACGTTCATCACGAGATAAAGAGGCTTATTAATCTCTCTAAACTCGCGTACTCTGATCTCGTGAGAGAAATAAAAGAAGTAGGATCTAAAGAGGTAAATGCTAACTCGGGGGATCCACAACCGCTCAGTCAGGCACCTTGCGTCGATAAGGATTGCCAAACAGATCCATTGTTCTCGAAGGCATCGAAGACAGCCTCAAAAAGGGCAAACGAGCAAAGCTCTCGAGCTACGCCACCAAAAAAGAAGAGAGTACAGCAGTTGGCGGTCCAAGTACACACACCCAACCCCTCTTCTACTGAAGAAGCCCCCCACGCTGATCAACAATCATCGCAGTCGAAGCGTAATGATAAGCCCTGGACCAAGGTGATCAGCAAGGCAAGAAAACGGAAGAAACGGAAAAAACCACCACCGAAGCTAGTAAGACCGGACGCAATCGTGGTGGCGAAAGTAGGCCAACTTTCATACAGTGACATCATCCTGAAGATGAAGCAGGAAAAGTCACTCGACGAGTTCGGAGAAAACGTCTCTAGAGTAAGACGAACAGAGAAGGGTGAGGTGTTGATCCAGCTGAAGCGTTCAACCACACAGACGACCCAACAGCTGAAAGAGAAGTTCGACTCGGTGTTCGCCGGTCACACGGAGACAAAAGCGCTCACGGAAGAGACTCTAATAGAGATAAAGGATCTCGACGAGGTGACGACATCCGAAGAGGTGCGAAGCGCAATCCAGAGGGTGCTTGGCGACACCATTGTGGTTAACGTTAAGTCACTTCGAAAAGCGTACGCCGGCACCCAAACAGCGGTCATAGGCCTACCAGCTCCACAGGCGAAAAAACTGATCAAAATCAGTGAAATCAAAGTTGGCTGGGTAATTTGCAGAGCCCGCGAGAAGGTAGCTCCAATCAGGTGCTTCAGATGCCTTGACTTTGGGAAGACCGCAAGAAGCTGCAAAAGTACAGACCGAAGTGGATGCTGTATGAAATGCTGTACAGAAGGCCATAAGGCCAAGGATTGCGAAGCAAAGGCGAGCTGCTTTCTTTGCAAAGATAAAGAAGGCCAAGACTCCAACCACCGCGCCGGAAGTCTGAAATGCCAGTCCGTTCAAGGAGCCAGCCAACGGAGACGCAGATGAGAGTTCTGCAGTTGAACCTCAACAACTGTGGCGCAGCACAGGACCTCCTCGCGCAAACCGTCAGAGACCAGGCCATCGACCTGGCTATACTGAGTGAACCTTACGCCGAAAAATCCGTAGGAGCATGGGCCTCGGACATTACCGGGAAAGCCGCCCTATGGTCTTGTGGAAGGGCTCCCTTCTTTCTAAGGCTTCATACACGTGCAAACGGTTTCGTCCGCGCGGAAGTAAATGGCATACATGTCGTGAGTTGCTACCTAGCGCCAAGTCTGTCGATCCAGGAATACACGGAGATTCTAGACACGATAGTCAGCGAAACGAGAGGCCTGAAACCACTCCTTATCGCTGGTGACTTTAACGCGTGGGCAGTTGACTGGGGAACTAAAAAAACAAACCAACGTGGCTTTATTCTCCTTGAAGCATTTGCTCTACTAGACGTGGTGCTGCTCAATAATGGATCCCAAGCAACATTCAGCCGTGCGGGCGGAAGCTCCATCATCGACCTGACTTTCGCCAGTAGCGAGTTAACTAGGCAAGCAGAGTGGCATGTTAGCAATCTGTACACGCACAGCGACCACCAAGCTATCATTTATAAGCTCAATGGTCGACCGCGTAGCCGACACAGCATAAATACGGGAAATAAATGTTCGTACAGAGTCGAAACACTAGACGAGGACATTTTGAAAGTAATAATGGCCGATATGCATCTGTCTGGCACGCCAAATGATATGGCAAGGCAGACCCTGGACCAAACAAGAAGAGCTTGCGATGCAGCGATGATCTCGAGACGGTCTAGCAAGCGCAAGCAACACCCGGTCTACTGGTGGACGGTGGAAATTGCTGAAGCACGCAGGAAATGCCTCGAAGCAAGGAGGATGTACTACCGCGCAAGAGGTTCATACAGCTTCAACGATCTCCGCGAAACCTATCGAATGCTCAAGAAAGGCCTGAAAATAGCAATCCGTACGAGTAAGCGCCAATGCTTCCTACAGCTATGTGATAAGGCAGAAACCAATCCATGGGGTACTGCATACAGATTAGTTATGAAAAAACTGAAGTCTTTCAGGCGACCAGCACCTACGGACCCGCAGGTACTAAGTGCTATAGTTAGAACACTCTTTCCACAGCAGCCAGCGGCCCAGCCGGTCGAGGAACACATCGAGCTACGGACCATATTGGCTGTAACTATAGAGGAGATTGTTAATGTAGTAAAAATCATAAAAAACGACAAGGCGCCAGGTCCTGATGGTATTCCGAACCGCGCACTGAAGATTGCGATTATGTCGCAGCCGCATCAGTTTGCCCAGCTTTTCAACGCGTGCCTTCTAGAGGGCATTTTCCCAGCGCAGTGGAAAACCCAGAAGTTAGTGCTCATACCGAAAGGCAGTTGCTCCACGGACGCCCCCTCAGACTACAGGCCGATTTGCCTACTCGACACAATAGGCAAAGTCTTTGAGCGTGTGGTGTGCAACCGCCTGGAAAACGCGATCCAAGCCGGAGGAGGACTTTCGGCTAGACAATTTGGGTTTCGATAGGCCCAATCAACGACGGACGCTATTAAGCTAGTTACAAGCACCGCGCAGGAAGCAATTGAGGGAGTGAGGGGAGCAAAGCAGTACTGTTTGGTGGCAACACTCGACGTAAAGAACGCTTTCAACTCAGCTAACTGGAGTCTGATTATGACAGCCCTCAGGAACTTTGGAGTACCACGATACCTCTCGAAAATCGTGTCACACTATTTCAGTGAAAGAGTCCTGCTCTACGACACAGAAGAAGGCACGAAGACGTACAATGTCTCCGGTGGAGTCCCACAGGGGTCGGTTCTTGGCCCCCTGCTATAGAACGTCATGTACGATGGGGTTCTCAGGCTTGAGGTGCCAGCAGACGTCAAGATTGTTGGCTTTGCCGACGACTTTGCAGTTGTGGCGACAGCAAAACACCGTGAAGAAGCTGAGGCCCTCAGTAGTGTAACTATCGCTATGATTTGCGATTGGCTGCGAAGAGCGGGACTTAGTCTAGCTGAACATAAGACTGAGATGGTACTTATAAGTAGTCGGAAAAAACTAGAAACCGCTAGCATCAGTATTCGTGGAACAGTAATTGAATCGAAGCCGTTCATTAAATATCTCGGTGTAATGATCGATTCCAGACTGTCATTTAAGCAACATATGCAGTACGCACACAGGAAACCATCCGAAGTATGTTTGGTGCTATCTAGAATAATGCCGAACACAAGAGGCCCCAAACAAGCACGACGAACACTGCTCCTCAACGTAGTGCGATCTACTATGATGTATGGTGCGACTGTATGGTACACAGCGATGAAAACGAAGTCCTACCGACACGGAGTAGAGTCAGTTTACAGACTTGGCGCACTCAGGGTCTGCTGCAGCTTCAGAACGGTATCCGGAGATGCAGCACTGGTTCTAGCTAGCGCGATCCCTATTGACCTTCTCGTGGAAGAAGCGCTTCTCACAGCTGGTAGTGAAAGCACAACAGCTAATAAAAAACTCGCTAGAGAGAGAAGCTTGCAAAAATGGCAAGACCGCTGGGATAGTTCAGAGAAGGGTCGGTGGACGCACCAGCTCATTCCTAGCCTAACCGAGTGGTATGGCAGAAGCCACGGCTCAGTGAACTTCTACCTTACACAGATACTGAGCGGACATGGTTGCTTCAGGGCATACATTCACAAGTATAAACACGCGATCGATCCTTACTGCACTAATTGCACAGGGAACACGCTGCAAGACGCGGCGCACGTTCTTTTTGTGTGCCCCATGTTCCATAACGCCAGACTTGAGGCCTCGGCCTGTCTCGGCGAAACGTTAACACAGCAAAATATGGTTTCTCTTATGCTAAACAGCGAAGAGAACTGGTCGATGGTTAGCACCTTGGCTATAAAAATAACCGAAGAGCTGCGAAGAGTTGAGCGCGCGCAAGATAGATGAGGTAAAGGTTGTTGACCCGACGACCATCCCACAGTAGATCCCGGCAGTAGCCAAACAGTTTCCAGCCTAGTGCTGTTCCCAAGCCCCGCGAAGTTATGCTTTTCGGCGGTCCCGCGGGGTCCTATAGGGTCGAAGATTCAATGCGGAGGTTATGATACCGCGAGGTATCATGTAGGTTTAGTGCGTAAAAATCGTACACTCCCACCTGCACGGTGGGGCCTTTTGAAGGTTCCCCCTTCGCGAATAAAATAAAAAAAAAACAAAAACACACACACACACACACTCACACACACACACCCACACACACACACACACACACACACACACACATGTTTTAATGCTGGAAGTACAATCACATAGCTAAGGACTGCAAAGAGGACATAGATAGGAGCACCCTCTGCAGAAAGTGCGGAGAAAATGGACATATGGCGGTGACGTGCAGTAATAAACAAAAATGCGCGCTATGCAAAGGTAATCATGCAGCTGGGAGCGCTCGCTGCCCAGAGCACCAGAAGGCGGTTAGAAGGAAAAGATGAGAATGAAAATCGTTCAACTCAATCTTAACCACTGCATCGCAGCGCAGGACTTGCTGCAACAGACGATTTTTGAGCGACAATTTGATCTTGCTCTCTTGTGTGAGCAGCACCATAACATGAACGGCTCTGAGTGGGTGACAGATGCGCCAAGCAAAGCCGCAATATGGACCCTTAGTGGCAAGGCATTTCAAAGTAAAGCTTCAGCCGCTAACATGGGCTTCACCTGGGCAAAATTCGATGGGATATTTTTCTTTTCGTGCTATGCGCCACCCCAAATGAACATCACCCAATTTGAGCGGTTTCTAACGGAGCTTGTTGCAGAGGCCCGAGGGAAGTCACCCATAGTGATTGCAGGCGACTTTAATGCCTGGTCGACAAGATGGGGTAGTAGGAGCACAAATCGTAGAGGCACACTCCTTATGGAATGCCTTGCAACCCTGGATGTTGAGCTTCTCAACAATGGTCAACACACATTTGAAGCTGGTAATAGACAGTCAGCAGTGGATCTCACGTTTGCGCACAATTCCATTGCGCGTAACAGCACATGGTATGTTGATGATTATTAAACGCACAGTGATCATCGTGCGATCGTCATCGAACTGCAGCATTTATGTATCCCGAGAAGGATAATTAAAGCACAGACGCAGGGATGGAAGCAACACGCTTTCGATGCTGAAGTGTTTCAGATTGTTTGGAATGAGGGAGAAACAGTGGATGAAAGAGCGACAAACATGGCGGCAAACATCCGACAGCGAATAATAACCTCATGTGATGCAGCAATGCCGAGAAGGAAAAAAGCGCCAATCAGGAAACCGGCCTACTGGTGGAATGACGAAATTGCGGAATACAGAAGACGATGCATTGAGGCGCGAAGGAAAGTAACGCGTGCTTGAAATCGACCAACGTGGCAATCGTTGGATGAAAACCTTAAGGAATGCCGAAAACAGCTAAAGAAGGCGATCGAAAAAAGCAAAGAGTCCAGCTTCCAAAGGCTTCGAGACATGGCGGATATTGACCCGTGGGGCAAGGCGTACAAAGTGGTGATGAGCAGACTACGTGGACCTAAAGCACCACAGCCATCGGAACCAGCTATTATGAACAGCGTGGTGTCTGAACTCTTCCCACCACAGCTAGCACAGTTACAAGGCTATAGGCTACCTGAAGACATAGGTGATATCCCTCCGGTGACACCGGAAGAAGTGCTTCTGACATTGCAGAAAACAATTTTCAAGGCTTTGTTTTGGAAGCTTTTAAGTGATTTCAATGAACTATTATTAATTTTATAAGCATATGCAATGGCCATGTAATTGATATGCGATTGAACCAATCCAGTTTCCCCTTAATTTTATATAAAATACCAATAGCTGGAGCTACCTTCTTCTTTAACTCAATAATATGCAAGTCCCATGATAAGTTACTCTGCAAAATAACTCCGAAATATTTAACTGAGTTTCTTCTATTAACTTTCCATTCATAAAAACGCTAAAATCATGATTGAGACTAACTGAATGCAGTCGAAAGCGAACCATTTTGGTTTTATCAGGCCATTTAGCTTAGCAAATTCAAACAAAAGTGAAAAATCCCTTTCTATCTGAACCTTCAACACTAGTTGAATAGTTATAGTTATACGAATAAAAAAGACAAATGTCTTTTGGCCTGTCAAGCCCAAATTCGCTAAATCCGAGGACCGAGCCCACTTCCCTGTGGCACACCATAACTTACAGAGCCCATACAGCTTCTCGAGTTATTTATTTTAAAAAACTGTTTTCGGTTTGTAAAATAGCTCCTAAATAGCAACAATTCAGGCCCTCCCCATACAGTGACAATTTTTGTAACCAAATTTCATGATCAACTAGATCAAAAGATTTCGTGAAGTCGAAAAATAATCCTGCCACCCCACTTAATCCTTCATCAAGGCCTTTGCATATATATCGCACAACTTTTAACACTTTATCCTCAGTACCACAACCTCTTCTAAATCCAAATTGAAAATCATACAAAAGATTGTTCCTTTCAAGGTAAAGCAACAGTTTATCAAATATAACCTTCTCAAAAATTTTGTCAATCGTAGAGAGAATTGAAATTGGTCTTTATTTATCCGACGTCGAAACGTTTCCCTGCTTTGGTATAGGTACTACCTTATGAATCTTAAGAACATCAGGATACACGAACGAATTTATAATTTTATTAAAAATCTCCATAAGACTAGGTGCAATCTCATTAACACATTCTTTGACAAACTTAGGAGAAATGTTATCACTGCCACAACTCTTATCAGTTTTCATATTCATTATTTCGTATTTAATTGCCTGCAACTCAATATTATCTATCCTAAATTGGTGCTTTAATTGAGAAAGTGTGCGAAAAAAATTGAATGTGTCATCCACTAGAACATCCATATGACGTTGTAAATTTTTTATCGAGGAAATAAAGTATTTATTGAACTTACTGCCTTTGTCTGATCAGAATCTATTAGCTCACCTTTAGAATCTCTTAGTTTGACTACATCAGTCTTCATTTTTCCTAGCGTTTTGTTTATGAAATTCCACGATTTTTTTTTAATCATATCCTACTTTCCGTAATTTATCCTGATAATAGCTACTTCTACAGACTTTGACAGCATGTCGAATAACTCTACTAAATCTTTTCAGACTTTCATCAATATTGTGCTTGTGCCTAGATTTACGTCTCCTTCTTAGCAATCTGTCTTTCAGTAAAATTAGCCTCTGGAGGTTCTTGTTAATTCATGGCTGCATCTGAAAACGAATTTCCTTCCTGTTCTTAATTACAACTGTAGATTGGTTAGCAGCACTCACTATGCAAGCTATTATCTCGTCAGTTAAACTAGCAGCGGTAAACGGAGTAAAATCAACCGCTAGCATTTCATTCAAAATTTGCCTAGCTTTAAAGTAGTCACAATAAACTCTTTCCGTATCCAAATAATTTCTAACAAAATCTGATATCTCAACCTTACAACAGAGCATATTATGGTCTGAGAGCGCGCATTCAATTGAATCAATAAAAAGTCGTTCTGAAACATTACTAAAGACATGATCTATGCATGACCCACTAGCTGGTCTTTTTATCAGGCTGTGAGCACTTTCACAATCATAACTTCGAAACATTAAGCAAAAATCAACGCAACGCAAAGCTTGAAACAAATCGATATTTGCGTCCCCACCTACAATCAACGGACCTTGAGCAAGATTATTCCAAAGGACGTCGAACATATCAATGAAATCAGGCACATTAAATTTTTGAGACCTATAAAAAGAAACTAAAATCAATGGCTTATTATCAATTTTAAAGTTAAACAAAGTGACACTCATAATCTCTACCAAATTTTCATTTTTGCAAATTTGAACATTATATCTTATATCTCGATTAATATATAACGAAGTACCACCATAGCCATCATCCCTACAACAATGAATACTTTCAAAACCTGGTATTGTATAGATTTGCGTTAATCTATTTTGAAACCAAGTTTCTTGAACTGCGATTATATCAGGCAATTTAGGAAAATTAGCTACCAAAGTTTTATACTTGTTAAACTTTTCAATTGATGAAACACTTCTTATATTAACGCTCAAAATAATCAAATTGTAACATGACGTTACAAACATTACAAATACAATTCATTTAAATAATTGTTATCCCATAACTTAAGCTATATAAATTATATATATAAGCTATATATATAATTACACGTTACAAACATTACAAATACAATTAATTATTATCTTTAAACTAATTTAAATAATTGTTATATTAAAACTTAAGCTATATAATTATCATTATGTGTAATTATCATTATCAACTATAACATGACGTTACAAACATTACAAATGCAATTCATTATTATCTTTAAACTAATTTAAATAATTGTTATATTATTACTTAAGCTATATCATTATCATTATAACTATGTTAAAGTTCAGCTGCCGAACATACCGACAAAAAAATACCTTACTACTGCACCCGCCACTAAACCATATATACAGACACACGCTACATACATATTCATGACACCATAAAACAAACCGACGACACACAAACACACGCTACATATATATTCATGGCACCATAAAACAAAAGAGTAGCTTCAAATACAAATGGCAAACATATAATTCCTAATGCCGTGGTTATGCTAGCCAAACATGATTGCCGAACATTTTTTGTTGTTATTGTTTCACGTATAAAATGAAGAAATGAACTTTCTCTCATATTCATTTTCTCGCTCTCGGACCAAACATTCTGATTGCTGATTGAAACGCCAAACATGCCGAATTTTCCAGTGTTGGCTGTAGTCATTTTGTATAATAGCATCAAAAAAGTAGGTAAAAGTATTAAAAAGTGAAGTTGATTGTGTCTTCAAGTAACCCTTAACATAAACAGCTAGCTAGCATGTCAGATATATGCAAACCATTTTGTTTAAGATATTATAATAAAAATTCAGAGTAAGTAATATCAGTTAGTGTATTTTAATTCGTTAATTTTAAGTACAAAAATGCAAATTAGGGTTGTGCTTTTTTGTGTTTTGACATACTATTACATATAATGCAGCTGTGCCACCAATCATAGCATAACCACCAAACAAACATTTCAGCGAAGAGAACAAATTAACAAAAATGAACACCGAACATGTTTGGCTAGCATAACCACGGCATAACTGGTTTTCACACCACCTAATATAAAAGGGCGGCACAAAACCAACCAAGTCAGCATTCCTTTTAGGTAAGCTCAAGGAGTTAAGGCCCAGTTATAATAGACGTAACGTAATGTAGTGAAATGCCACTGCAGCAGTGTGTTCTGTCACTTACTGTTTCAATCAATACTTTTCTTATACAAGTGATTATAATAGAAGTAACGTAATGTAAAGGGACGTAAAGATCCGTTGGATTTCGATTTCTACGTTACTTTACATTACGTCTGTTCAAAGAACAACTAAACATTGAGGTTAGATTCGATTATTGCGCTATTTTATATTGTTAAACTACGCTTTTTGTTGAGTTTTCGTTATTAATGTGATAGTTTTATGTATCCACAGCTATGGATGACGAAGATTTAATTGTATTTGTACAGGAACGTGCAATAATTTACGACAAACAACAGCCTGGCTACTGCCTATTATAATTGCTACAACGTTTTCTTACATTACGTCCCGTCACGATGACTGTTGACAACATTACGTTACTTTACATTACGTTTATTATAACTGGGCCTTTAGACTCCGGTTCTGTGCGCAGAACTCTGGAGCAAATCATCTCTGGTTCGCATCTACCAGAGTCGACACATTTTTTTGATTTTTTTAGTGTCGTACTCTGGAGCGAATCACTGATGATTCGCATCTACCAGGGTCAGCGCTTTTATTTTTGCGTGCCTTCTTCCTCTGGAGCAAACCACTCTTGGTTAGCATCTACCAGAGGCGGCACACTTTTATTTGTGCGTGCCTTCTTCCTCTGGAGCAAACCAATTCTGGTTCGCATCTACCAGGGGCGGCACACTTTTATTTTTTGCGTGCCTTCTTCCTCTGGAGCAAACCACTCTTGGTTAGCATCTACCAGAGGCGGCACACTTTTATTTTTGCGTGCCTTCTTCCTCTGAAGCAAACCACTTCTGGTTAGCATCTACCAGAGGCGGCACACTTTTTATTTTTTTCGTGCCTTCTTCCTCTGGAGCAAACCAATTCTGGTTCGCATCTACCAGGGGCGGCACACTTTTATTTTTTGCGTGCCTCTTCCTCTGGAGCAAACCAGTTCTGGTTCGCATCCACCAGAGGTGGCACACTTTTTATTTTGTGCTTTCTTCCTCTGGAGCAAACCAATTCTGGTTCGCATCTACCAGGGGCGGCACACTTTTTCTTTTCGCGTGCCTTCTTCCTCTGAAGCAAACTAATTCTGGTTCGCATCTACCAGGGGCGGCACACTTTTTCTTTTCGCGTGCCTTCTTCCTCTGGAGCAAACCAATTCTGGTTCGCATCTACCAGGGGCGGCACACTTTTCATTTTCGCGTGCCTTCTTCCTCTGGAGCAAATCAGTTTTGGTTCGCATCCACCAGATGTGGCACCCTTTTAATTTTGGTTTGTGAATCTTATTAATAGCCCAGATCCTGGAGGGTCCTCATTTGGACTCATCGACCAGGACCTCTGCCTATCCTCTTTGCTATTTATTACCTTTTGTTTCGAATATTAAGTGAGCATTCCTTTTAGCCTTCCTGTTGATCACCGATTACCGACACCGATTGCCGACAGCGATTAACGACAGCGATTAACAATTACCGTTCACCAATACCGCTCCACGAAAACCCTCTTCGACGAACTCCCACTCCGACCAACACGACACTGCACTACACTAAGTTAATAAGTTGATATTAAGTAGAAGTTATAAATAAAGAAATTGAATTTAACTGGAAATCTGCGCTGTTTTCTCACTTTTGTGGAAGTTCGTGGTCTTCCATTTGACCCTGGCACGGCTGAGCTGACCTCAGCCAATACAAAAAATCACCGTCACAAAATATTAAGATTGAAGTTCAGATATATTTTTCAAATTTAGAAAACCTTTTGAAATATTGATTCTACCTAGTATTTATATCACGGCCAGCAGCTCATTCCTGTAACAAAATCGGCAAGTTACCGATTTGTGTGACGTCAGCCGTTATCGATCCCTAGTTACCGATTTCGTGACAACTAATGTTTTTGTACGTTTAAATCGGTAAAAACTCGGACCGTGATGAAAACGAACACAAATCGAGAAGAAAAGTTGCGAAATTGAGTCAAATGACAAGCAGCTTTTTTTTACTTTATAACAAATAGGTGCTTGTCTTGTTAATAAAAAGTGAATATTTGCAGTTTGAGAAAATTAATTACGTTATAATGATCTGTATTAATGGTTGCGGTTGTAAATAATGTAAATAATTTTACACTTAGTGCTGTGCTGCAAAAACTTAGCAAATATATGCAACCGGTTACTTTTTCATAGCTGAAACAAATACTGTTTTGCTAAAATTTTTAACTTTTATGTAAGTAGCAGAGATCTGCAACAAGTAAATTGAAAATCAAGCTACTTGAAAAAATATCAAGCTTTGAGTTGATATGCAGGAACTTGATTTATTTTTTTACAATTCGCGACTGGATTCTGAAAAACGAATCATATGTCTGACGTGATTCTATTTTGTTTTTACCCCATATGATTTGGTGGAAAAAGTCAAGTTTTCTACTTTTCAACTCTGGTTTCGACTCTATGCGACTGACGATCGTTTGTTTCGTTGTTCGTTTCATTTATTATGCGGAGTTCGTGACTCTTTTTTCTGTTGTTAATGCCATAATATTAGGTGGCAGCCCTATTTCAAAATTTCATAATTTGGAAATTTTGACAACGGATTCGGATTCAGCGACCAATTTTTGGTGTACCATTTTTTTGCCAGCCCCAATTCATAAAACTACAAAAAATTAAGGTGGCAACCCTATCCACCATCTAGAATTTTAACATTCTGACTTTAAATTCGAAATCAACGACCCCTTAATACTGATAAATGACGTTTAAAACTTTTGAAAAGACATATTATTAGGTGGCAACCCTATTTCAAAATTTCATAATTAGGAAATTTTGACAACGGATTCGGATTCAGCGACCCATTTTTGGTGTACCATTTTTTTGCCAGCCCCAATTCATAAAACTACAAAAAATTAAGGTGGCAACCCTATCCACCATCTTGAATTTTAAAATTCTGACTTTAAATTCGAAATCAGCGACCCTTTAACACTGATAAATGACGTTGAAAACTCTTGAAAAGACACATTATTAGGTGGCAACCCTATTATTTTAAAATTTTACAATTTGGAAATTCTGACAACGGATTCGAATTCAGCAACCTATTTTTGGTGTAACATTTTTTTGCCAGCCCCAATTCATAAAACTACAAAAAATTAAGGTGGCAGCCCTATCCACCATCTTGAATTTTAAAATTTTGACTTTAAATTCGAAAGCAGCGACCCCTTAACACTGATAAATGATGTTTAAAACTCTTAAAAATACATATTATAAAGTGGCAATACTGTGGTAAAAATTTGTGTGGCAACCCTAACCTCCATCTTAAATTTTAAGACTGTGACATTATATTCGAAATCAAATCCGTTCTCCGAATTTCAAAATTACAAGAATTCGCAAAAATAAAATAAAAATATAGGTGGCAACTCTATACGCCATCTTAAATCTTAAAGTTTGACATCATCTTTGAAATAAGTTACCCCTAAAACTTCCAACCACTGAGTCCACAGAATCATTAAAAGTCCTATTACTCTTAAGCTCTCTCTAAACAAGCTCATTGAATTTTTTTGGATACTTGCTTTAAGCCGCGTTTCCATGTGATCTTCTATTATCTTCTAGTATCCCATTTCACAAATTTTTTGCTATAAAAGCGAGATGCATATATGTGGTTTAGTTTATAGCAAGTTTGACACATGTGAAAGTTGGGATTTTCAAATTTGATTTTTTTATTATTTTATTGTACTTTTCGTCATCCCCACAATGTGCAAACCAACTGGATAACTTTGGGAAATCAACTCGAAATGGCCTCCTTGATCCAAAGCTGATAACATAGTTTCAAAAACGCTATCCGGATGGCAACTGCATGGCGCCAGCAACTATTGTGGCAAATATAAACGCAATTATAATTAAATAGTACACTCTTGTATATTTTAATTTGCTAGCGTCCAGCTCCACACAAACCCGAGAAAGCTGTTTATCCCAAAGTTTGGCTCGCATTTTCATTGGTTGGAATAAGCAGATAAAATTTAACAAATAATATTTATCATCATTAGCTTGAATTTGTATGAAAATTTTGGTAGATTAAAAGTACGATAAAGAGAACGAAAATTACACTCAATTGCCTTGTTTAATTAATTAAAGGAAACAAATTGAGAGAAATAGTATCAATTCAAAGTCTTAACTTATACTGGTCACGAAAACAGTAAAGTTTTTGTGTGATATTTTTGCATGCATAAAAAAAGTCCTAAAACAAAAAATAAAGAAGGTGGAATTCATTTCATGGAAAAGGTACTTGTTTATTAAAATTTTTGTTATGCTATGAAAATCATCTTTTAAAATTATGGTTAAAAAAAAGGAAATCATTTAGTGCGTTAAGATTTTTTGCTTGGGGGCACCAGCTCGTCATACTTCTCGCATTGCTGTTGTCAATAATTTTTTTTATATTGACATATATTGATATATTATTATTTAATATATTGACCAGCGTTTTTCGGCTTTGACGAACTTCATGTGCTCCTGCGATTGTGCTCTGCGAAGTTGCTTATCCTTAACAGCCTCATCCGTAAAGCGTTTGTTGTCGATAATGAAGTGATAGGCAATGGCCAGCTGTTCGTGTGGTTCGCCACATAATAGAGCGTTATGTACTTCATCTTCTTCGACACCGAATTTAGCACAAACCTCGGAGACAGCACAAGTGTTAAAAAAATTATCATGAAGATATCGGCTGGCATGGAGAAGACCTGCAAGTGAACAAACGAAAATAGGCAATGAAATAAATGACTCCACCTATGAATCCTTAACCATCACCCTCACCTGATACAATTTGCTGATGTGTGGAGTACGAAATAGTTCCAGATTTCTCTGCGTATTTTGCAACTACATCCAATGACTTTATTTTCTGCCTGATAAGTATCTTCCGTATTAGTATCTTATTAATATCGCCCGTGGCTGTTCATGCTGTTGACATTGAGAACTAAGGAAATTAAAATTATTTTATATTTTCAATGCAGACTTCAATCAGTCTGTTTTGCACTGACAAGAGCAAAATGTTTTTACGAGCTGTCAATAGCTATAAAAAATGACTGAAGTATTTATAGCAAGTGATAGGCTTTTATAGCAAACGTTGAAAAAGTTTATCTTTCATGATCATCTACGATCTCCCAGCATCACATGAGATTGTAGAGGATATCACATGCTATAAATTGCAAAATGTATGTCTGTTTCACACGCTCCTTTCTCAATCCCACAAAGAGGTACTCCCATTCTATTTCTTTCCCACAGAAGATGTGATTGTGGGAGATCTTAGAAGATCTTAGAAGATCACATGGAAACCGGGCTTTAATTGGATACTTGCCTTCAATTTTAAGCTTTTCAAACTTTTTGCCGAAGGAATCAAGCTTTCCTTTACTTGAAACTTCGTGCCGTGCGATTGTAAGCTAGCATACTTGCAAGTCGCAAGCTGTCGTGGGCTTATTTATAATCAATTACAAGCAATACTTGATTCAAAATTATCAAGCTCAAGCTAGCTTGAACTTGTATTTTAAGCAAGTACTTGCAATAGAGTTTCAAGTAGGCTTGTGCAGTTCTCTGGTAAGTAGGCATTATTTATAAATTGTATTACCTTTAAAACTAAAACTTTTTAAAGAATAACAAAATATTTCAATCAGAAAAAAATTAAACTTATATGAAAGTAACCATTTTTAAAGGTATATTTCGAATACTTATAACCTAATAATACACAACATTACTGTCATTAGATAAATTGGTAGAATTCTCACTTGCCACAAAGCCAGTGATAAAAGTGACACATTTTTATAGATTCACTTTACGTACAGAAACACTTTTTCAAAAGGTTCCATTGAAATGAAATTGGAACATGAGACAACTTATCGATTTGGAATGAACGAATCGAACAGAAATCGATTCAGATTCGTACAGAAACATTGCAGGTGAGAATGACGTCAGAGTGACGTCAAATCGGTAATATAAGTCGGTAACTACGATCGCTACGAGTTACAGGAACGAGCCACAGGTCTTATGCCTAAATGTACTTTCTAATTTTCTGAATCGCCTTGTGAGCTTTTCTTATTTGTTGCTGTTGATTTCAATAACTATAGGGCTGTTCACATTTCAAAGCGTTCATCGTTTGTCACCTACATTAGAAAACCGTGAAATTTCCATTGAATTCTCATTAGGGGGGTTCACATGGTCCTACATGTTGTCACGCCTGGTAAGACAAGCCTCGTATTAGACCGTTCGAACGCTTGATACAGCCGACTGACATGTTGGCTTGAATTTGAAATTTTTCAAATTCAGGGTTTGATGAGCAGCCATCCTACCATTGTGAACACGTGTTGGACGAACACGCAAAGCATCGCCATATAAAAACTAATGGCGGAGACAAGATAACATAAAAAGTTAAGTCTATAAAAATAGAAACGCAAAAAATAAAGCATAAAAAGGGTTTTTGGCTACTGGTAGTAGTTCAGCCGGTAATACAAAAATGTTGGTAGTACAGCTGCTGCCAATCTACGACATGTTGTCTACACGAAATTTTTTAGCCAAATGAGGTTTGACAGCATGTGTGATCATTTGGCCGCTAAGCAAAATTTGCAGTTATTAGGAGCTTTGAGACGATCGTACATGTGCGATGACTTGGGCATGCTCGACAACATGTACGATCATTCGAAAGCAAATGAGACAGTCGGACCGACATGTCGGACGAAAATCAAAAATTTTTGATTTTTCTGCCGGTCGGATATGTTGGGCATGTGAACGCAAGTCGGTCCGACTTATTGCATTTTTTCATTTCATTATGTTATAAACACAATTGGGGCTACGGGCGTGCGAAGTGTAAGTTCCACTGGCATGTAGAACTATTGCTGGTGGAATACAATCTTTGGCTATGTTCAGACGACAATCAAATGATTAAGCTAATCCCTATTTTTGTTCTTGTTTACTCTATTTGACTAATTGATTCAGGTCTTGAGCGTCATCAAAATTTTAACTATGTTTGAAGTTAATTTTCGCTTTCGCATAATTAATATTATTAGCTGGAAAAACAAACCACAAATTTGGATTAATTCAATCATTTCATTCTAGTTTGAACACACCCTTTTTTATTTGTTTTTCAATACACGCCTGTCAAATTAGAAAAGAAAAATTTTCCGGCTGCAGCGTGTTCTGTAGCCGCACGACAAGCTCGGCGTGTGATGTGGATCGTGTTTTTAACATAAGAAATACATTGTTCTATATTGACAGGCTACACGCCACCCGCCTGCAGCCCCAATTGTGTTCATAACATTAAAAGTGTCAGCGGGTGAACAGCAACGAAGCGGGAAAAAAATTAGAGAAAATTAATATGAAAAACGTTTGAAACATATTATAATTGTTTATAATTAATTAAAATTGATAAACAGTTCTCTAAATATGGAATATTACTGCTAAATCATAAGGTCATCAAAAAATTGTTCAGCCATTACGTCGATGTGTTCTATTTGAGAGCCAGCAATGAAATGAAATCGTCGCACATGTACGATTGTTTGAAAGCTCAACAAAATATTCCCGTTAGTTTGTCGTCGTACATGTCAGCGTACATGTAAGATCGTCTGAAACACCCTATTCACCCATCACACCAGGCGTGACAACATGTAAGATCATTTGAACCCCGCTATTGAATTATTGGATTTGACAAACAATTTGATGCGATGTTAATAATGTGAACAGCCCTTATGGAAACAAAATTAGGGCGGTTCACATTTCAAGCCGATCATCAAATCGTTTAGGGATGTTCACATTTCAAACCGTTCATCAAATCGTATGATAAATACAATAGAGCAGTGTGAAATTTTCATTGAATTCTCACGTTGTTCCATTGGATTTGACAATCGATTTAATGAGTGTAAACAGGGCATTTGTCAAATCCATCAGCGGGGTTTACATGACGGGGTGATGGGTTTAAATTTGAAAAGATTTCAAAGGCGAATTAGTTGAATAAGGCGAAAAATTATGACCATTGAGGTGCAGCCCGTGCGAAGAAATATGGCGGCGATATTGAGAGCAGAGCTGAAGGCCAATGAAATGAGTCGACCGAAAACAAATCGTGCTGAGAGAATTTTGTAGTACACTCGCAACTGGTTTGCTAATGAAGACATGTGGTGAGGATGAGCGGCCGGAGGAGAGGAAAAAAAACAGTAAATAAGAGAAATGTGTTGAAATTTCAAGAAACATTTTATGTGTATAAAAAGTGTTAATAGTATAGAATTCAATAGTTTGTTTTTAATTGAAAGTTTTAAGCAAAAATGATAATAATTAAAATTTCGGTCGGCTGCGTATGGTGTCCTTAATGGTTGCGTACGGTGGACACAACTTAAAAAAAGTTAACAATACGTGTTAGTAAAACTAAAATGTTATTAATTGTGTCTTGTTGGGACTTTTACTATTCCATGATTGTAGATAATTTTATTTTGTTGCCTCAAAATTATGTGATCTCGTATATTCGGCATCTTTTAAATTTTTGCCCATTCAGTTTCAAATTTTTTTCGAGTCCTCTATTTCTTTTTTGTCGATGTCAAACACTTTCATAATTTTTGCGGCTTATACTTTCGAAAATTTTACTATGAAAAGCAAGAATTTACATTGTAAAGAGTTTCGCACTTGTACATTTCATCAAAGTTCATTAAAGTGTCCCCAGTACGCAACCAATAATAGTCAAAAAACTTACTATGAGTTAATAAACTCTGAAAATTTCATTCGCAAATATTATTTTTGATTTGTGTTAGGGAGGCTTTACACAACTTAAAAAATTTCTTTTTTGTCGAGTGAAGAGGAAAAATCTTTCCGTTTAATATTTTATGTCGTATATCAATAAAAACACCTATTTGTTAATTACTGTTAGTTAAGTTTTATATTACGTATTGATATTTCACCATGAAAAATAAAAAAATTCACTCACTAAAATAATAGAAAAACCGTATTTTCTTTTATTTCTTACTGCACATAGTATGTGCTGAAGTACGGTTCAAAACATTTTTAGTTTGCATAAAGTTTATTTTTTCGATTTGCGGTTTACTTTTTTACGGAATGCGTGATGTATATTTCTATGTCAATTTATAAATAAACTAGTTAGAATACCCTGTAGTAGTGCTCTTTGAGGATTCATTTTCAGGAGGATTCAGGATTCAGGAGGGAAGATTTTCTAGAAAATGTTATAAAATTAGAAAATATGTCTTTTAAAAAAAATATATTGATTTATGTTGTTTAAATTTGTAGTGATGTAAATAAGTAAAATGAATATTGTAGGGTATTATAGACAAACGGAAAAAAAAATTCAGGTGAAAAAAATCGACTAGTTTAACTAGTTAAAAACGTGACGCTTAAAATAAAAACTAAGATTTATGAGTTCGATAGGAGTTCGACGAAAGACCGTGAGTTGATCGTTTTGTTTGAAATCTCTGAATGCTCTGTCGAAAATGCTTTTCGCAGGTAAATAGCTTTTTACGGGCATCATCAACCAAGCCGCAATCTTCTATCCATTGCTGGCGTCAAAAAGGGCACTTTGGAAAGGAAAAAATTATACATTTCCTCGAATCGTTGCTGCATTCAGGAACAGAGCAATTTGTCCATTGTTCTCAAACATTACAGGTAAGCTGAGGTAAATGAATTTCTTCAGCATCGTGACCTTCAAGTTGAATAAAACAATTCCAACAAAGGATTGGAAAAGATTATTATTAGAAAAACAATAAAAAGGAAACATGCTTATTAAGAATTTGTAGCCTAATTCGGTTGTAGTGCGTTCATAAGAGTACAAACAAGCAGCATTTTTTTAAAACATAGTGCTTTTGGCTATAAACTATTGTTATAAATTATTATCTATACACTGAGAAAACAAAAAATCAAAAACGCACATTTTAAAAACGTTTAGTAAAATTAATATTTTTAAAAATATTTTACTTTAAATATTTATTAAATAGAAAAGTAAAACAAAACGTTTTTAAAACAACCACGAATATTTTACTATGATAAAGTAGGTTAAAATTAATATTTTTAAAAACATTTTACGCTACACAAGAATGAAAACGCACATTTTTAAATAAAAAAGTGAAACGAAACGTTTTTAAAACAAATACGAACGTTTTACCATGACATAGTAAAATTCACATACTTTGTTTCAAAATACTTGTTAATAACGAATTGTTTGTTATATATGTTTCATTGACTAATGTATTTGATATTTGTTCAGAAGTAATATATTTTTCATTATCGATTTCATCACTCAGCAGTTTGCCTGCAAGAAAGTTATGAAAGAGTGTTAGTTGGAGTATTTGCTGCCACAACTAAAAAGTAAGTAATTTAAATAAAATTAATAATATCTGACAAAATTCTATTTTTTTATAGACGCTGGTATAAAGTATCATTATCTAAAAAATTTTAAATAAAACTGTAGTTTTGAAAACCAATAAAGCTCTTTTTGATTAAAAGAGGAAATGCGGATTTCTGTAAATTTTTTGATTTAATGGGAAATAATGAACATTTTCGTTTTTAAAATATAAATAATTGTTGTACCATTGCATTTTAAAATGTTTGTTGGTTCAAATAGAACGAACATTTTAGAATCTAATTTTAAAATTTTCGTTTTCAAAATGAAAATAAATATTTTACATTTGAAAATATTTATTATTAAAAATCAAGCGAACATTTTAGAATATCATTTTAAAATTTTCGTTTTTAAAATGAAAATAAACGTTTCACTGCAGCATTTTAAAATATTCATTGTTAAAAATCAAATTAACATTTTAGAATCTCATTTTAAGTTTTTAAAATTAAAAATTTACGTTTTACTATTTGATTTTAAAATGTTCGTTTTTAAAATTTAAATAAACGTTAGAAGTGCAAAATCTGGGTTAAACGTTTTTAAAATTAGCTCGTTTCTGTCACTTTTGAAAATGTTGTTTTCTCTGTGTACATATAATAAAACTGAAAAAAATTGTGTACATTGAATGTATTTAAAAATTCCTTTGCGATCCACATTTTGAAAGATGTGGATTTTAAAAATGTAATGACATACGGTACTTTTTCGCACAAAAAAGAATACTTTTCAAAATAACGGCTCAGAAAGAAAATAAAAAAACAAAAAATGAATTAAAAATTGAAGATATGTTTGAACAATCGTTTTAAAAAACTTTTAATTATAAAAAAGGCTACAAACTCCACCTGAATTTTTTTTTTCGTTTGTCTATAATACCCTTTAATATTCATTTTACTTATTTACATCACTACAAATTTAAACAACATAAATCAATAAATTTTTCTTAATAGACATATTTTCTCATTTTATAACATTTTCTAGAAAATCTTCCTTAATTTAAAAAAAAATTAAAATGAATCCTCAAAAAAAAAAACGTCTACTGGGTATTCTAACTAGTTTATTTATAAATTGACATAGAAATATATATCACGCATTCCGTAAAAAAGTAAACTGCAAATCGAAAAAATCAACTTTATGCAAACTAAAAATGTTTTGTACCGTACTTCAGCACATACTATGTGCAGTAAGAAATAAAAGAAATACGGTTTTTCTATTATTTTAGTGTGTGAATCTTAACATAGTAAACGCATTTTTAGTAAGCGAATTTTTTTTTATTTTTCGTGGTAAAATATCAATACGTAATATAAAACTTAACTAACAGTAATTAACAAATAGGTGTTTATATTGATATACAAGATAAAATATTAAACGGAAAGTATTTTCATCTGTACTCGACAAAAAAGAAATTTTTTAAACTGTGTAAAGCCTCCTTAAAAAAAATCAAAAATAATACTTGCGAATGAAATTTTCAGAGTTTCTTTACTTGATCCAATCGAATTTTTCCACATAAAAGTAAGTTTTTTGACTATTATTGGTTGCGTACTGAGGACACTTTAATAAATTTTGATGAAATGTACAAGTGCGAAACTCTTTACAATGTCAATTCTTGCTTTTCAAAGTAAAATTAATCGAAAATATGAGCCACTAAGGCCGCAAAAAATATAAAAGTGTTTCACATCGACAAACAAGAAATAGAGGACTTGAAAATAAATTTAAAAATGAATGGACAAAAATTTGAAAGACCCCGAATATACGAAATCAACATATTTTTGAGGCAACAAAATGTAAACATCTACAATCATGGAACAGTAAAGGTCCCAACAAGACACAGCTAATAACATTTTAATTTTTTTAACACGTTGTTAACCTTTTTTAAGTGTCCACCGTACGCAACCATTGGGGACACCATACGCAACCAAATTTTTATAATTTTGAATTCTGTACTATTTACACTTTTTATACATATAAAAAATGTATCTTGAAATTTCAGCACATTTCGCTGATTTACTGTTTTTTTTTAAAATTAACTAAAACCGCAGTCTTTTTGGTGTCCTCCGAACGCAACCGTGTAGATACTTTATATTTGCTATTTATATACTTTATATTTTTACTCAATTTACATTTAAATAATTAATACTACACTAAGTAGTTGCATGTAGTAAGTAGTTGTTTACATGCATTTATTTAAATAAAGAATATCTACAATAAAATAATTTGCATAATATGTAATTGATAGCAATTGCATTTATTTCAACTAAAATAATTATAAAAGGTTCGTGATGAAGAACTGTGGTAAGTATTCTTCTTAAAATGAATTTTTTTAATAAAAAAATCTTTGATTTTCTTATAATAAAAGCAATCTTTGTACTGTGGCAGAAAATGTTTTGCAGTTTTTTAATTAATAAATGAAAAACATTTCATTTTAATGTAAATGTATTTATATTCTGTAGTTAAAAAATATGAAGTAAAGTAAATAATTAAAATTAGTAAAAATAATTAAATTTTTATATGGACGGTGAGTTACTAATTTACATTTGCTTTAAATAAATTTTTATTTATTTTTACAACAGGATTTTTTTGGGTGAAGTTTAAATTTAAAGATAGACACATACTGAACCAAACTGGATGAAAGAAAAAATATTTGAATTCGTTTTATCATTAAAAAGCACCAAAATATACCTACATTTAAGTACTGAAAAATGTCCCTGTACCCAACACGAAATGAGTGATTTATTTATATTTATTTTAAAACTTTTCAAAATTGTTTAACACTTACCAAGACATATGGTTGGAATTAAACAACTTTTAAGGCGTGACCCTCCAATGCAAGAATTATGGCTGCATACTCTTGATTTTGAATTTATCAATATGCCAGAAACAGGCACTTTGAGGATTTTTAAGAAAGTGTCAAGTTTCAACAGTTATAACTTTTTTTTTTAACTTTCGCTTTTTTTTTTGGAAAAGTTGCCACAACCGCCTGTGATGTTGTTTTTTAAAATTTTGCATTTTTGGATTTATAGGAAGTATTTTCGCAAAAATACTCAAACTCGAAATTTTCAAAACGTTACACTTCCAGGAAAAACTTTCAAAACGACCAGGTTATCCAACGTATTCTCATTGACTAATTTTAATTTTTGCGGTTTTTATAAAATATAACGTAAAAAATCTCAAACTCGAAATTGACAAAATATTGCACTTTCAGTAAAAAATGTCATAATGATTAAGTTATTTAAAGTAATAACACAACTTTTTTGTAATTCTTTTAAGTTTTGTCTCAGAAATTATTTTAACAACATTTTTATTAGCATTTTTGAAAATGTTCCTTTTTAAAAGTTTGTTATTACAACAGGAAAGAATTTAAAATTTTTTCGAAAAGTAAAATACCACTACTGTGGTACTTTTCACCTGATTTTTTTGTTTGATAATTCATTTTAAATAACAATTAAATATAAATCGAAGTGCATACCAGGTTCCTTAAAAAAATACTTCAAGTGCTGTTTTTATTACTTTTTATATCGACTAACTAATATCGACTTTTTATAACTTTAAATTTAATGATATGTTAATAAATATTTCTACTACGTTGCTTTATTTTTTATTTTTTTACAAACATAAAAAATTGAAAAAAATTTCAAATACATAGATATTTAGAACTCTTCACAATAATTATTATCACATATTTTTCATATCAAATCTAATTAAAAGAAGGAAAATATTTGTTGCAAATATTTCGTAATACATATATGTAAAATATTTTCAAACAGTTAATTGATCATGAAAATGGGATATTTGCTTGGTTTCTATCTATTCAGCTAAGAACAAAACAAAACAATATCGGCTATGTTAGAAATACGGCTGACAACAAGAACAACAACAGCAACGTTCAGCTGAGGATAAAACGAAACCAATTCGGCATAGAAAAGGAAACATGCAAATAAATGCGCTAAAAACAGTGACAATTAGATTTTTTGCATTTTCATTTATAATAGTCAATTCGGATACTCAAGAGTTTCCAATTGCCATATGATCTGTGCTTTTGTTTTGTTTTCGTTGTTGCTTGACTTTGCTGGTGTTTTCATTCCTCTCCTCCGGCCGCTCACACTAACAACATGTCTTCATTAGCAAACCAGTTGCGAGTGTACTACAAAATTCTCTCAATTCGATTTATTTTCGGTCGACTCATTTCATTAGCTCATTTTCAGCTCTGCTCTCAATATCGCCGCCATATTTCTTCGCACGGGCTGCACCTCAATGGTCATAATTTTTCGCCTTATTGAACTATTTCGCCTTTGAAATCTCTTAACTATTATTTATTCTCCTTGTAACATGTTGTCAGTCGGCTGCATCGAGCGTTCGAACAGTCAAATACGAGGCTTGTCCTACAATGCGTGACAACATGTAGGACCATGTGAACCCCGCTAATAGAATAACGTGGGAGTTCCATGTAAATTTTATGTTGTTCGATTGTATTTAGGGCTGTTCACATTTCAAACCGCTCATCAAATCGTTTGTCAAATCCAATAGAACAACGTGGGAATTCCATGAAAATTTCACGTTGTTCTATTGTATTTGACAAACGATTTGATGAGCGATTTGAAATGTGAACAGCCCTTTTGACAAGCGATTAGATGAGTGTGAACAGAGCAATTGTTCGCTTGTTCAGTATTTCATGTTTTAATATGTTATGTTTTTGCGTCCTTTTGCACTCTGCTGTCATCAACATTCGTGCTACAATTTCGGTGTAATTTTTACTAGATTGAATTATTTAAATTTATCGAACAATATTCAAAGTGAACATATTTGCGAAAACAGTAAACTGCTGAATATTTCTTTAACAGAATTTGAGAAATTCGTTAATATTGTGCCCTCTTTTAAACATAAAATAACTATCATTGAATTTTAGTCAAGTTTAGTTTGTGTCATCAGTTTCTTATTAGTTGATTACGTGTGCATTCTTCAGCTCAACTGCTGTTAAACATTTTTAAAAACTTTAAAAATGGACGATTTGGGTAAGTTGTAATCAGTGTGACATCAGAGTGGAATATAATCCACTTTGGAATATTTTTATTTCGGCGAGCATATTTTTGTGAAAATATTTTACTTACGGCATATATATCTTTTACAGCCCACAGTTTACAGCCCACAGTTTACAGCCCACGCCTTAAGATTTGTTTCTGTATTTTTATTAAACGTAGGTATATGGACCTCCTAAGTCCAAAAATGCAAGAATAAAA